>JANZXR010089603.1:0-10530 GCA_027575705.1 Erythroxylum echinodendron
AATCACCAAGTGAAAAATGATGGAATGAAGAAGGTGAAGTGGAGAGGAGAAAAGAGGAAGTTAAACTCTCAAATTTTTGTGCATCTCCCCTCTCCATATGCCTTTTCAAGAATGTTCTAGCCTTAGACACATATTTCAATCTCATTGGTCCATATGTCATAATTCTATTAGACCATGTGTTACAATCTTGTTGGACCACATGTTATAATTTTATTGGACCATGTGTTGACCATATGTTACAATTCTATTGGACCACGTGTTATAATTTTATTGGACCATATGTTACGATTCCATTGGACACATATGTTTTAATCTTATTAATCCATGAGTTAACTTTAGGGAAATTTGCATATTGGTCCTTGTTCTTACTTAAATTCCCACATTTGCCTATACGCTTATCAATTAATTTTATTCCCCTATGTCTTAATTTTATAATTACATAAATTTCATGCAATTGTGTTAGTTATATCAGGAGTTATACCCCAAAAACCATAGGCTATTCAAAATAAGGATATCAACCAGAACTCAACTTCAAACCAGAATTCAAAACTTCTAGAGGTAGAATCAGATTTAGGTTCCTTCATGAAAGTTGTACATAAATGTATCTAGTTTCATATGAATTTAAAATCATCCAATTTTGAAGTCTACAGGTCAAGATATATCTGAACTACCTAAGAATGTTTAGTAGTTAAACTAAAATTGGTATATGGCCATCATTTTTCCATCATTCAATTCTCATCATCTTAACACATATTCATGCCAATTCAAATCTCATAACACTTGTATTAATACATGCTATCAAGTTTAAAATTCCCTAAAATGTTTAATTTCGAATTCCAACTCCAGAGAACAAACCAATCATACGTGTATTACCATAAATATGTAACATTTCATCTAGGGTATATATCGGGGCCTTACAATATTATGACAATTAGACCTAATGTAGTTGTTGGACTCAATGTTTTAAAAACCGGATCAAACATCGAACCAGTTGAAGGGAAGGTTTAAACTCTAAAGGTTTAACCGGTAGTGAACCACTGTAAAACCGGTATATAATAAATAAGAAGTAAAACTTTTAAGAATAAATAAAAATAAAATATTTTATTGAAATAAAAAATACACCAATGTCTATTATTGTATAATGAACTAATAATAAATAAATATAAGTTTAATATAAAACTTAAAATAACAATAAAAATAAAAATTATGTTTATGATATTTCATTAGTTAATATAAAGCATGAAAGGCACTTGTTTAAAGGTTTGATCAATTCTAGTTTGATAAACATACCCGATATCCAACTCGCGAAACTCTATCCTCCATGATACCTAAAGCACTTTCAAGCTTTAAGAAGCTCACTCTTGCTATTATATTGACATTACAGCCCTGTAGCATAATGCAGGTTAGAAACATTCTTCCACTCAACCTACAATGTAAGACATATTGCATTTGGCTGACTTCTCATATCAAACTCTAGCAACTCTTGATAAGGTTGTCAAATTATCTCTCAACATCAAAGATTTAGCAAGACATGTGTATGGATTAGATATACTTTAGTAATCTATCAAGAAGAAAATGGCCCATTGATTACTAAAACACAGAAAAGGTATTTGATAGATCAAGCATCATCACAGCTTGTTAAATTTCAAACTTTCAAAATCAATCTTTTTCATTTCTTGTTAATGAAAATTTTCCATATTGAGAGGAAGCCTTGAGAGCACTGTGGTCAACCACTTTTCTTAATCGTGAGCTTAATTCATTGATTTCCGATCAATGGAAAGAAATGGGATGGCAAGGAAAAGATCCATCTACTGATTTCATGTTATTTTTTTACTGCTAACATCTTCTTTAATCTGACATATTTCGATTGACTGTAATTAGTCAATTTTAATTTGACTGAACAGAGGAGACGGATTCATTTCTTTAGAGAACCTATTGTTCTTTGCCAAGACCTTTTCGGTAAGATTACTAATCCAGGCGTTGCTGAGAGAGACTAAATAAAGTTTCAATCTCTAGAATCTATGAAGACTCTTTAGTACCCTGCACATAGGAGGCCAAGGTGTATTAAGGAGTCTTCTTATTTTCGACAACGTCTAGTTCTAATTATTAAATTTACTTCTTATAATGTGGTTTAGCTCCTTTATCTATAGCAAAACCAAAGATATTTGTCAGATCAGTGTTCATATAGATGTTGTCAGGTAAGAGCGAGCGATTGTTTACAACTATTTGCCCTAAAGAGACTTGTATAGCCCCAAGCCTTAGAATACTAAGTTACTGAGAGGTTACGATATTCAAAAAATGAATGGGCATTTGATTTGCTCTACTGTGTGGCTTTTATGATCATGGACAAGCAATGGCTAGAGAGAAATGCAATGTACATTGAGTTCAAAGTACAAGAATCTACACTTGGATCTTTTCATTTTCTATAAGAATGAGATTTAATTTCTAAGCAGGTAAGAACAAACTAAAGGCCCAAGCTAAAGAAAAGAGAACAAACACTAATTAGAGTAAGAAAAATGTTCAAGCCAAAAATAGCAGAACAACAAACAAGCAACGAAGATAATAAAATGAAAAAAGCAAAGAGAAGAAAACGAGAAAAAAAGAAAAAACAGCAAAAGAAAAATAGTTACGGACCGACAACTTAGAAATAGCAAACTCAAAATGAGAAACAACAAATGAGAAAGCCATAAAAGGGAAGATCTTGAACACAGATGGACCAAAAGGCAAACACTTAGAATTTCACAGCTAAAAACCCACCAAATAAAATCCGTTTGGAAGCAAGAAAAAGAGAAAATCTCTCAAAATAGAGGAACTCACAGATCAAGTAAGAAATGTGAAGCAGGTAACCAAAACGGATGGCGAGTTCATGATCGAGTCGTCCAAAGTTTGGATCTTTCATATAAACACAAATAAGAATATATAAACAATGTCATTTTGTATGCATAACTTGTAATTTAAACATTATACTTCGGAGCACTCTTTACTTACAAAACCCAGGACCCTTATCCTTTTCACTACTAAATTACCCACATACATACGAGCTATAATAGAGATCCCAAGTTCATACTATCGCAGTCGTTCAAGATAAATTTACGTCGATTAACCTCCTCTTTCAAATAATATGTGAATTGTAAAAAAATAAAAAAACTAAAAGAAACTGAAGCTGAAGATGTAACTAACCATGAGCATTAAAGAAGACTGAAGTTTGAAGAGAATAGCTCGATTTCTACATCTATGGAGGTAGTCAGAGATAGTGAAGAGAAGATCAGAAGATAGTCAAGAGAAGGCGGTGAAGAGGAGAGGAGAAGCCCGTGCCTTCGATGAAATGAAGCTTGGAAGTAGCCTTTAGGTATATCCGGAGTTTTACAGAGATAGACCGATTGGACCAGTTCTACAAAACACCAGTCGATTGACTAATAAACTAGCCAGTTTTAATACATAGAGATTAATAGGTGAAACTAAACCAGACTACAGGTCGATTCAAACTTTTTTCGGTCGGTCCGGTCCAGTTTTTAAAATCTTGGTTAGACTTGATTCAACGCAAACCACCCAGTGGTCCGATTTCAAGATAAATCAAAAACTCACCAACAATTAACTGACCGATTTTTACGCTTCTTTTACAATTTGAACAAAGACCTAATCAACCACCCCTCTTATAAACAATTTAACTATTTGTTCACTTCATTTTGGTATCTTATGTTGGGTAAGCTTTACAACATTACTATCAAACGTGCAGATTACATATAATGATAAATAACATTTATTATTATTTTATTCTAATACATTTTAATATTTATATAATAGAATCTAGTAAAGAGTATATATTAGCATTATATAATTATAATAATATATGTTCATAACAAAATTATTTTTATAAAATCTAAATTCATTTTTATTTTCTAATTGATATTTCTTATAGTTAATAGGTGCATCTATTTATATTTTTAACAAAATAATATTTAAAATAGTTTACTTATAATTGATAAGGATAGTCAATTTATATGATTGAGATAATTAATTTTGTGGTAATAAAATACTTGAACTTTCAATTTGTTACAAAATTAGCCTGCCATTAATCCTCTAATTAATCCTCTAATTAATAATTAGTAAAATTCCTTGTGATAAAAAAAATATAAGTCAGTAATTCTCAACATCTTTTGTCTTTCTATTTATTCCTACAGAAAGTCTTCAAATTAGTAAATTAAAAAAAAGAGAGAGAGATATAATAAGAGAAGAGAATGGGTTACAAAAATATTTGATAACAAGTGAAGTTATAGTCTAAGTTGATGGTAAAATTCTAAAAATTAAATTTACAATCTTTGCATTTATTAATTGAAAATATGTAACTCAATGCATTACATTCCTTATCTAACCACATTCAGTTACTTTGGCAAATTGCACATACTAATTCGTCTTTCAGTGACAAATAATTAATTTTAGTTCTTAGTTTT
Source organism: Erythroxylum echinodendron (assembly GCA_027575705.1). Lineage (NCBI taxonomy): Eukaryota > Viridiplantae > Streptophyta > Magnoliopsida > Malpighiales > Erythroxylaceae > Erythroxylum > Erythroxylum echinodendron. The sequence continues at coordinate 4,452 of JANZXR010089603.1, forward strand.
ATGCAAGTTTTAAAAACTAGACCGGACTGATCGGTTCGACCTGAAAAAGTTTAAACTGACCAGTGTTCCGGTTCAGTTTCACCTAATAACCGGTATGTATTAAAACTGGCTGGTTTATCAATGAACCAACTGGTGTTTTGTCAAACCGGTCTATCACTGTAAAACTCCAGATATACCTGAAGGCTAGTTCCAAGCTTTATTTTTTCGAAGGCTCGGGCTTCTCCTCTCCTCTTCACAGTCTTCTCTTCACCATCTTCTGATCTTCTCTTCACCATCTCTCACTACCTCTATAAATGTAGAAATTGAGCTATTCTCTACAAACTTAAGTCTTCTTTAATTCTCATGGTTAGTTACATCTTTGGCTTTTGGTTCTTTTAGTTTGTTTTATTTTCTTTACGATTCACATATTATTTGAAGGAGGAGGTTAATCAATGTAAATTTATCTTAAACGATTGCGGTAGTATGAACTTGGGATCTCTATTATAGCTCATATGTATGTGGGTAATTTAGTAGTGAAAAGGATAAGGGTCTTGAGTTTTGTTAGTAAAGAGTGCTCTAAAGTATAATCCCTTTTGGTTACCTACTTCAGATTTCTCACTTGATCTGTGAGTTCCTCTATTTTGAGAGATTTTCTCTTTTTCTTGCTTCCAAACGGATTTTATTTGCTTTTAGCTGTGAAGTTCTAAGTGTTTGCCTTTTGGTCCATTTGTGTTCAAGATCTTCCCTTTTATGGCTTTCTCATTGGATGTTTCTCATTTTCTCATTTCGAGTTTACTATTTCTAAGTTGTTGGTTTGTAGCTATTTTTCTTTTTCTGTTTTTGCTTTTTTCTCATTTTCTTATCTTCATTTTTTTCATTTTATTATCTCCGTTGCTTGTTTGTTGTTCTGCTATTTTTGGCTTGAACATTTTTCTTACTCTAATTAGTGTTTATTCTCTTTTCCTTAGCTTAGGCCTTTATTTTGTTCTTACCTGCTTAGAAATAAAATCTCATTTCTTATAGAATATGAAAAGATCCAAGTGTAGATTCTTGTACGTTAAACTTCAGTACATTGCATTTCTCTCTAGCCATTGCTTGTCTATGATCACAAAAGCCACGCAGTAGAGCAAATCGAATGCCCATTCATTTTCTAAAGATCATAACCTCTCAGTAACTTAATACTCTAAGGCTTGGGGCAATACAGGCCTCTTTAGGGCAAATAATTGTAAGCAGTTGCTCGCTCTTGCCTGGCAACATCTGTATGAACCCTGATCTGACAAATTCTTTTGGTTTTGCTGTAGATAAAGAGCTAAACCATATTATAAGAAGTACATTTAATAATCAAAACTAGACGTTGTCGAAAATAAGAAGACTCCTTAATACATCTTGGCCTCCTATGTGTATGGTACTAAAGAGTCTTCATAGATTCCATAGATTGAAACTTACTTCTTTATTCAAAATTGATTACAGGAAAAGTTCACTTTATACTTACAAGCTTCAAGGTCAAGCATTTGTATGATCAAGGATGTTATATTTACACTGGCAACAACAAAAGGGTATTCCCAAGCAGATCGCTTGGCCCCCTGCCTTTTTATTAATCACTGGAATGATGTATGCAAAAGTAAAAAAGTATGATATATCAGAAAGATATTAGATATGAGAGATAAGTATTATTTAGTCTCTCTCAGCAACACTAGGATTAGTAATCATACCGAAAAGGTCTTGGAAAAGAACAATAGGTTCTCTAGAGAAATGAATCCAGATCCTCTATTCAATAGAAATATCCGATTGAATTTGACTAATTACAGTCAATCGAAATCTACCAGAGTAAAGAAGATGTTGGCAGTAAAAAATAACCTGAAATCAATAGATGGATCTTTTCCTTGCCATCCCATTTCTTTCCATTGAACAGAAATCAATGCATTAAGCTATGCTGACCATTGATCTTTCCATTGATCAGGATAAGTGGCTGACCACAATGCTCTCAAGGCTTCCTCTCAATATGGAAAATTTTCATTAATAAGAAATGAAAAAGATTGATTTTGAAAGTTTGAAATTTAACAAGCTATGCTGATGCTTGATCTATCAAGTACCTTTTTCTGTGTTTTAATAATCAATGGGCCATTTTGTTCTTGATAGATTACTAAAGTATATCCAATCTATATATATGTCTTGCTAAATCCTTAATGTTGAGAGATAATTTGACAACTTTATCCAGAGTTGCTAGAGTTTGACGTGAGAAGTCATCCAAATGCAATATGTCTTGCATTGTAGGTTGAGTGGAAGAATGTTTCTAACATGCATTATGCTACAGGGTTGTAATGTCGATATAATAGCAAGAGTGAGCTTCTTAAAGCTAGAAAGCACTTTAGGTATCATAGAGGATAGAGTTTCGCGATTTGGGTATCGGGTACGTTTATCAAACCAGAGTTGATCAAATCTTTAAACAAAAGCCTTTCGTGCTTTATATTAACTAGATGCAAGTTGTTCTCACATAACACAGATTGAAGAAAGCTTTGTCTGGCAAGGAAAAGAAACCTGCCAATATGTCAGACGAGGATTGAGAAGAGTTGGATGAAAAAGCCTTGTCTATTATTCAGTTATGCTTAACACATGATGCGCTCTGGCAACTAATCCATGAGACAACTGCTACAGGACTTTGGTTGAAATTAGAGTCCCTTTACATGACAAAGAGTCTGGCCAACAAACTTCATCTCAAAGAGCATCTCTTTAAGCTCAAGATGTCCGAAGGTATACCCATCTCATCTCATCTTGATGAATTTGATTCCATTATTATTGATTTGGAGAATCTTGATGTTAAAATTGATGATGAGGATCAAGCAGTACTTTTTGTTATTTCACTACCCCATTCGTATAAGCACTATTAAAGAAATCATGTTTTACAGTAACTGTGAAACTCTCTATTTAGAAGAAGTTGAATCTACTTTGCTATCTAAAGAAAAGTTTGATGCTTCCATTGAAAAGGAGGCTGAGGGTTTAACGGTTAAAGGTAGAACTTTTGAGAAGGAAGAGAGCAATAAGAGTCATAAGAAGTTTAAATCTAATTCTAGAGGAAAAGATACGAATATTACATGTAAATATTGCAAAAAACTTAGATACAAGGTGTCAGACTGTTATAAATTGAAAAATAAACTTTAAAAAGAAGGTTAAAACAAGGGTAATCAATTCGATTCTACCCTTGAGGCTGCTATGGTTGATTATAATTCAGGAAGTGATGTTTATTTGGTTGTTCAAGAGAAACAACGATTTAAAGATGTATAGATCCTAGAATCTGGTTGTCCTTTTCATATGTATCCTCACAAAGATTGGTTTGCCACCTATGAAACTGATAAGGGTGTTGTCTTTATAGGTAATAATGCACAGAATGATGTGGTAGGGAAAGGTATAATTAATATTAAAACTCACGATGATGTTGTTAAAACCCTCATTAATGTTCATTACGTTCCTCATTTAAAATGCAACCTTATTTCACTTGGTACACTTGAGTCTCTTGGGTGTAGGTACTCCTCTGAAGGTGGAGCCATGAAGGTGTCTTGAGGTAATCTTGTAATCTTTAAAAGGAAAAGACATGGTAGTCGTTATGTGTTGCAGGGCTCTACTGTTATTGGTACTATTGATGTTGCCTCATCTAAGTCTCACCAAGATGCCACCAAGTTATGGTACCACCACCTAGGCCATATGGGTGAGAAAGGTGTGCAAATCTTGTCCAAGAGGGATATTTGAGCCAAAGTTTAGGTAATATGGAGTTATGCGAATATTGTGTCTTTGGTAAACAAACTAGAGTGAGTTTCTCTTCCCTGCGGATTCACAAGACCAAAATTACTCTGGATTATATTCATTATGATATATGGGGCCCCTCTCGCGTTGCTTCTCAAGGCTGTAGAAGATATATGTTGACCATTATTGATGATTTCTTTTGTAAGGTTTGGATGTTTTTCCTAAAGAAGAAGAATGAAGTTCTTTCCACTTTTAAAGAGAGGAAAACCTCTTTAAAAAACCTTGATCGAGAACCAAATAAGTAAGAAAATTAAGCGGTTGAGAACTAACAACAATCTTGAGTTCTATGAAGATGCTTTTGACGACCTATGCAAGAAGGAAGGCATCGCTAAACACCATAATTTGGTTGGTAAGCCTCAGCAAAACAGAATTGCTAAGCATATGAACAGGACTCTATTGGAGAAAGTTCGATGCATACCTTCTTATGCTAAGTTGGGGTGTGAGTTTTGGGCTGAGACGGCTACTACTGCATGCTATCTTGTCAATCGTTCTCCAAATCATTCTCTCGATAGAAAAATCCCAGAAGAAGTTTGGTTAAGTAATCCTGTTGATTATTTTAATTCTTACTTTTAGGTGTCCTGTTTATGTTCATGTTAATAAGGGCAAGTTAGAGCCCCCTGCTGATAAATATGTCTTCTTCGGTTTCGAGGAAGGGGTTCAAGATTATAGTGTGTGTTGTCCTGACCTTAAATATCTTAAAATTTATTATAGTCATGATGTAACCTCTCATAAAGATGCTGTATTTTCTACCAGGCAAGATCCTATGTTGTATTCTCCTTATCCAAATGATTAGGGTAGTACAAGGAAGAAGGTAGAGTTCGTCATCTCTACTACTCCCCCTAAAGAGACAATCCCACTTAATTCTAAGTCTTAGGAAACTCATATTATGCCATTGTACAAGTTGATCCACTGCCAATGCAACCTAATTATGTGTTAGCCCGAGATCATTCTAAGAGACAGACCCAGTTGTCAGCGAGATTGCAGGATTATGATTGTGATCTCTTTGCTTATGCTTTAGTTGATACACAGGAAGTTGACACTTATTCCAAGCTAAAGAATTATGCTAAGGCTATTGCTAGTGCAAATGCTAAGTATTGGCTTCGTTCTATACAACAAGAAATTGAAAGTCTTCATAAGAATGAAACTTGGGAATTAGTGAAGCTTCCTAAGGTAAGCACGCTACTAGTTGCAAGTGGATTTACAAGTTCAAAAAAGGCATCCCCGGTGTTTAAAGCAAAAGACATAAGGCTCGATTTGTTGTACGTGGTTTTGATCAATGTGAAGGAGTTGATTTTAATGAGGTACTCTCTCCTATTATTCTTCATACCACTATTCGTATACTATTATCTCTTGTTGCTCTTCATGACTTGAAACTTGAGTAAATGGATGTGAAAACTGCATTCTTGCATGGTAATCTTGAAGAAGAAATTTACATCCATCAACCCAAGGGTATTGTGGTTCAAGAAAAGGAGGATCATGTTTGTCATTTGAAAAGATCTTCGTATGGTCTCAAGCAATCTCTGAGATAATGGTATAAGAGGTTTGACTCTTTTATAATTAAGCAAGGCTACCCTAGAAGTTGCTATGATAATTGCGGGTATTTTTAAAAGTTCCCTGATGGTTCCTTCACCTATCTTTTGCTTTATGTTGATGACATGTTAATTGTGGTGCTTAGTAAGGCTCTTGTTGATAGGTTGAAGGCCCAGCTTAGCAGTGAATTTGATATGAAAGACTTGGGTGCTACGAAGAAGATTCTTAGGATGGTGATTATTCTGAATCGTCAAGCATGTAAACTTATGCTCTCTTAAAAGAAATATATTCAGAAAATGCTTGACGAGTTCAATTTAGCTCACTGTAAGCCCATTAGTACTCTACTGGCAACATATTTTAGATTACCTGCTGAACAAGCCCCATCTATTAATAAATCTAAGGAGTGTATGTCTCATGTTTCGTACTCCAATATTGTTGGTAGCTTAATGTATGCTATATTATGTACCAGGCCAGATTTTCCCTATATTGTCAGTATTGTATCTAGGAATATGCATAATCCTGGTAAGGAGCACTGGGAAGTTGTGAAGTGGATCCGTCACTAATTAAAGGGTTCTAATGAGCTTGGTTTGGTCTCCGACAAAAGTCATTCTGATCCTGGTGGTGTAGTTGTGTTGGACCCTGAAACTTTTCTTAGAAAATTTCGAGCAGTACCTGAGAAGTGTGGATAGGTTCATGTTTTGCTTTGGTGATTTGGGTAGTGAGAGACTGTGAAATGGGAAGAATTAGGGTGAAAGTGATGAAGAACACGTAT
>JANZXR010089614.1:0-10529 GCA_027575705.1 Erythroxylum echinodendron
ATTTATACCGACTTTTGTTAAGTGTTAAGTGATGTGACACGCCACTTTCGCGGGGCACGGATTCGGATATCACTGTCGATATCGGGTTCAGGTTCGGCGGGAGTGGGGTGTTACACAAAGTGTAATTAACAATTGATGTCCGAAAACTTGCAGGTAAGTATGATGGTTAAGTTTCTAATTAACCCTGAAATTTTATATGCCATGATGATGTTTCATGATTTAAACATGTTTATGTACGAACTAATTGATCTATGAGGTCTGATAAACTTGATGAATTCTAATTAATGATAAAACAATGGTCTCTTGGTCACACCACAGTTTATAAAGGAGAAGACATTTACATTGGTGATTAAAGATTGAATGTCATATTTTCTCTAGTAAGCCTACACATTTGATTATTGAAGATTAAATTTATAATGGAGATTCAATCACCTCCCTCTTATCATAAAGATTCTGTCATTAGAGTTAAGACCTATTGAGATACTAAATAGTTGTAAATAGATTATACTTAGATATAAATAGGCTGTAAACAGATAAGATAAGATAAGATCAGGTTGAAATCCCTTAAATTAAGGGATTATATTAGATAGCTTTAGAAAACTTTCCAGATTTAAATTTCTACTTGTAATGTTCTATATATGGCTGTATACTCATATTCAGTATATGAGAAATAGAAAAATTCTTTCCCACATGGTATCAGAGCCATAGGGCTTCTTTTTCTAAGATTTGTCCTTTGAGCAGCCTTCATTGCTGCACTACTGAAACCCTATTTTTTCTTCTCTTATGTGTTTTAGCCTTCATCATTGCATTCCTCCTTACCTCTCTTGTGTGATTCTCATTAGGGTTGCCTTAATTGCTCCAGTATCTTCTTCTTTACTACAGTATATTCTTCTTAATCATGTCAACCTCTTAAACCTCTGTCTCCACCAGATCTAACCCTCTAGAAGAATTTGAAACCATTCAGAAAATTGGAGTTTTACAAAATATTTAGGCTTCCTATAGGCTTAATGGGAAGAACTATCTCAAATGGTCTCAATTTGTTTGTATATACCTTAAGGGAAAAGGGAGACTTAGTCAACTTCTTAGAACAAGACCGATTAAGGATAACTCAATGTTTAAAGCACGGGATGAGGAGGATTCCATGATAATGTCCAAGCTATGGGATTCTATTGATCCCATGATCAGTGACACATGCATGTTTTTTGTCATTGCAAAGGAGATTTGGGACTACATTCATCGCACATACTTAAAGGCTTGTGATATTATTCAAGTGTACGAGATCAAGATCAAAACTATAGCTACTAAGCAACGAGGTAAATCTGTGACAGAATATGCAAATTTGTTGTAGAATCTGTGGCAAGAACTCGATCATTATCGAGTTTTTGAGATGAAATGCCCTAAGGATACTGTCATCTTGAAGAACTTCATTCCGTGTGTATGATTTTTGGCTGGGATGAATGCTGAATTTCATCAGGTCAAGATCCAAATCCTTGGAAAAGAGGAAACTTCGTCTCTAGAAGAGATAATCTCATTGATTTGATCAAAAGAAAGTCGAAGGAGTGTTATGCTTGAACCACAAACTATGGACAGTTCAACCTTATTAGCAAAAAGTGATCATCAAGATAAAGGAAAAAGTGATCTATCTAAGCATTCTGGTAGATAAAACTAGGGGAAGGAGAAAAAAGATAACCTCTGGTGCACCCATTGTAAGAAACCGAGGCACACAAAGGAGACATGTTGGAAAATACATGGTAAACCACCAAGTCAAGAATGGAGAAACCGTAGGGGAAAGAAGAGGTCCCAAGTACATATGGTAGATCAGCCCAAAGTTGAGGAAAATTCAGGAACAATGGAATTAAACAGTGAAAAAATTGAGAAGTTGAGAAGCTTGTTGGGGATTATTGCAAAACCTTACATAACTTGTTCTTTGGCTCTTTCAGGTAAACCTTTACTCCCTATTTGCATGATTGCCTCAGAAAATCTTCATACCAATTCTTGGATAATAGACTTGGGTGCCACAGACCATATGATACCCACATCTAGAGATGGCAAAAACGGCCCGACCTGGTCGACTTTTGACCCAGGTTAATCAGGACACGGGCAGGCCACGGGTTAACCATGATCTGCCTGGTTAGGCCATGGGCCATGGTCGGCCCGGCCATTACTTCCAAAAGGACGTTGTTTTGAAGAGTTTTTCTTAAAAAAACAAATGGTGGGCCAACCTAACTTGACCCACCCGTGGCTCGTTGGGCTATAAACTAGACCATGGGCCAGTCATCTCGTGATCGGACCGCTGACCTCATGCTCGACCCAGTCCATTGACATCCCTACTCACATCTTAACTCTTTCACACTTATACCTCATGCCCAAGTAACAAAAAGATTGTGGTGGCCAATAGCTCTCTAGTTACTATTGCAGGTTTTGGAGATATACACATCACACTTACCCTTATTCTAAAAAAGTTCTCTATATTCCAATATTGTTAACTAGCCTACTTTCTATTCAAAAGCTTACCTTTTATCTTAAAAGTTATGCTACTTTCTTTCCTTCTTACTGTGTTTTTCAGGATCAGGTCTTGGGGAGGAGGATTGAACTTGTTAAGGAAAGGGGTTACCTCTACCTACTTGAATTGCGTCAAAGAGTTAGGAGTAACCTATCTTTTTCATTTCTCAATTCCTTAAATAAAGATACCATTTGGGTGTATCATCTATGCCTAGGTCATCCATCTTTTAAAGTTTTAAAGGTTATGTTTCCTCATTGGTTTGAAGGATTAGATATTTCTTAATTTCATTATGATGTTTGTGAATTTGCAAAACATACTTGAGTATCTTTTCCTATTAGCAATAAAAAAAGCTCTCATCCTTTTCATTTGATTCATAGTGACATATGGGGTCCCTCTATTATACCTAATGTCTCTAGGGCTTGTTGGTTTATATCCTTAATTGATGATTAAACTTGGGTAATATGGCTTTTTCTTCTTAAGAAAAAAATCTGATGTTAGCCTTACTATACTTAATTTTCACTTTACAATTCAAAACCAATTTGGGGTTAAAATAAAAAGCTTTAGGACAGACAATGCCAGAGACTAATTCAACCAAACTTTGTCACCTTTCTTTCAATCATAAGGCATTATTGATTTATCATGTGTTAACACATCTCAATAAAACTGGGTAACAGAAAGGAAAAATGGGCACTTACTCAACACCACCCGAGCCTTACTCTTTCAAAGGAATGTCCCTAAATCTTATTGGGGAGAGGTAGTTCTTACAGCCACATATATAATAAATAGACTTCCATCACGTGTGTTAGACAATAAAAGCCCCATAGAAATTCTTATTAGCTTATACCTATACTTTAGAACCTCAAATGGCCTCACACCTAGGGTATTTGGATGCACCACCTTTGTTCATGTTCATAACCAACATAGAGACAAACTAGACGCCCAAGCCATCAAATGTGTCTTCCTCGATTACTCACCTACTCAAAAGGGATACATGTGTTACAATTCGTCATTTAGGAAATTTTATATCTCTACAGATGTCAACTTTACACACTTTTTTTCTCTAAATTGTCTCTTCAGGGGGAGATTTCATTGATGTAAGATAGCACTTATGAGTCCTTCAAACCATTTAAAACCTTTGACCTTCTTCCTGCTCCAACTTGTAGTGTTGAAACAACCGAGCCTTCTGAACCAATGACACTTGAGTTCCGTAATTCCTCTACCAAACCTATGTCATCACATATCCGAACCAATGTTACTTAGATGTATTCAAGGGGGAAGGCCGTTCCAAAATTGGCATAGGTTCAAGAATCCAACTCAGACTGGAAATGAAATCATGGTAAAATCTGCTGGAAATGAAATCATGGTAAGATCTGACTCACTTTTATACACACAATTTTTTGAACCTATTGCTATTAGGAAAGGAATTAGAGAATGCACTAAACAAGCACTTTATCCTCTATCTCACTATGTTTCTCTTAAGCGTCTGTCACCAACCTACCAAAACTTCATTATGAGTTTAAATACCATTACTATCCCTAACACCGTTTTTGAGGCATTATCAAAAAGGGAATGGAGGGATGTTATAAGCGAGGAAATGAATGCATTGGAAAAGAATAGAATATGGGAGATTGTTGATAAACCGAAAGGGAATAACATTGTTAACTGTAAGTAGATTTTCTCATCCCAAATATAAGGTTGATGGATTTGTTGAGAGATATAAAGCTAGATTGGTGACCAAAGGGTACACTCAAACCTATGGCAATGATTACCAAGAGACTGTTGCCTTAGTTGCAAAGATGAACACTATGAGAATTCTGTTATCATTGGCTACCCACTTTAATTGGCGACTCCTATAATATGATGTTAAGAATGTATTTCTCCATGGAGACTTAGATGAAGAAATCTATATGAACATCCCACCAAGATTTGAGGGAGACACAGGTAACAAAGTTTACAAGCTGAGGAAGGCCCTTTATGGGTTAAAACAATCTCCTAGAGCTTGTTTTGGGAGATTTACAAAAGTCATGAAGGAGTCTGTGTATAAACAAAGCCAAGGTGATCACATTCTCTTTATTAAACATTCGACCGCAAGGGGAGTTGCTACACTTCTAATCTATATGGATGACATCATAGTGACTTGAAATGATGAGAAAGAGAAGCATGAATTGAAGCAAAGACTAGTAAAAGAGTTTGTGATAAAAGAACGTAGTAAACTAAGGTACTTTCTCGGTATTGAGCTGGCATATTCCACATAAGAGATTTTTATATCTCAACAGAAATTTGTGACTGATTTATTGGTAGAAACAAGGAAGATTGGGTGTAAGTCAGTCTCTACACCAATGGATCCAAACCACAAGTTGGCAGAAGCTAAAGAAGAACCAATTGTTGATAAAAGGATGTATCAAAGACTAGTTAATAAACTCATATATCTCGCTCACACTTGGCCAGACATAGCATACTTTGTAAGCATGATCAGTCAATCCATACATGATCCAAAAGAGCCTCATCTTCAAGCTACTTATAGGGTGCTACATTGCTTGAAAGACAGTTCCAGAAAAGGAATTTTGTTCAAGAAAAACAATACTTTTGCTCTAGAAGCTTACACCAATGATGACTATGCAAGTTCTATAGTGGATAGAAGACTAGCTACAGGGTACTGTACATTTCTTGGAGCAAATTTGGTAACGTGAAGGAGCAAGAAGTAGAATATGGTGGCAAGGTCATCTGCGGAATCAGAATTTAGGGCTACTGCTCAAGGATTGTGTGAACTGGTCTGGATGAAGATTATTTTAGATGATTTGAGAGTCAAATGGGATGGCCCTATGAAACTCTATTGTGACAATAAGTCAGCCATCAATATTGCTCATAATCTTATACAACATGATAAGACAAAGCATGTTGAGATTGATAGACATTTCACTAAAGAAAAATTGTAAGAAGGGTTAGTGTGTATGTCTTATGTTCCATCATAACATTAAGTAGCTGATGTTTTAACAAAGGGGCTAAACAGTTCAAGTTTTCGTGATCTTGTATATATGCTGGGAATGGAAGACATCTATTCCTTAGCTTGAAGGGAGTGTTGAGATACTAAACAACTGTAAATAGTTTATACTTAGATATAGATAGGCTATAAATAGATAAGATAAGTTTGAAATCCCTTAAATTAAGCAATTATATTAAATAGCTTTAGATAACTTTTCAAATTTAAATTCCTACTTGTAATGTCCTATCTATGGCTCTATACTCCTATCCAATATATGAGAAATAGAAAAATTCTTTCCCATAAGACCCTTTGCGGGCTTTCAATTTGATTATGTTGGCTTTCAATTTGATCTCTTTGTGATTTGAGATGAATATATCATGGGGCTTCGTTCATTATTTAATTAGGTTATTATGTATGACAAAATTTTTAACTATTGTACTTAATTCCCATATTTCATATTAGTGCTAACATGCAGAAGTTTCCTCCATTCAGGGACATACAGATAGGCATCTTGGGTTGTTTCATGTCAGTTCTCGTTCATTGATTGTAGGTGATCGCTGTGTAGGGTAAGAACATTACTATATAACATATTAGACTACTTTGTTTACTAAATTATATTACAACTTTGCAATAGAAAAATTTGTAACTGGTACTATGTCTGCTTGTTCTTTCTACATAAGTGACACTGCTAGATTGATGCTAAAAAATCATGTTAGGCATTTACATATATGAATTTTGCGTCTATTACATAGAAAAAAACACCTGTAGTAAGTTCATATTTTTGTTATCATTTCTACTCGTGTGCATTAAGCAGATTCTTGCCTATGTTAGTGCCAACACAATTTTTGTATTGAATGTATTTGTTTTTCTCTCAATTACCTCATTCTATTGTGGTGTATTATTATATGAGCTTTGATGAACTATTCCTTTCTAAGCAACCCAACATATTGTTAAAGAATTCTTTCCCATTTTCACTTTGAAATATTTTAATCTTACTCTAAAATTGTGTTTGAATCATGATATAAAATTTTTTGAAGATTCTTTTAACATCAAAATTTTCTTTTAAAAGAAAGACCCAAGTGACCTAGTATGATCATCAATAAATGTAATAGACCATCGTTTCCCAAACAATGTAGCAACTCTAGAAGACCCCCAAATATCACTATGGATTATGACAAATGGTTGTGAAGTTTTGAAAGGTTGTGATGGAAAAATTACACGACAATGTTTTACTAATTCATAAGATTCACACTGAAACAGTGAAGGATTTTTATTTATAAATAACTTCGGAAACAAATGCTTTAAATGGTGAAAAACTTAGATGGCCTAGTTGACAATGCCATGACACAACTTCATTATTACTACAAACTGAAATAGAATTGAAACAAGTTTGTTGGTCACTTTACCTTCTAAAGATCCATCCTTTGTGAAAAACTTAGAGGCCACTATTTTGTTTAGCATCCTCAATCATCTTACTAGAGTTTAAATCCCAAAATTCATAATGAGAAGACCAGAAAATTAGTCGACAATTATGATCAAGAGTAAGCTTACTCATAGACAATAGCATTATTAGAAAATCATAAATTAGCGTCAAAAATTTATCGACAGAATAGAAACTGTAGCTATTTACCGACGGAATACAAACGACCATCGGTATATACGTCGTCAAAGTTTAGATATAGTGACAGAAACAATTGTTGTCGGTAAAAGTGGAGGGAAGGAATTTCACGCAAAATCTCCGACAACATATAGCGACGACGTAACCATTACTGTCAGTAAAAATTGTAAGAATGCTTCCCACAATTAAATAGCTTCGGAAATTTACCAATGGCAACTATTCCGTTAGAGAGTTTCAATCACTGTCTGCTATTTATCGGCGGAATAACATCCGCCATTAAATTGATATCAAGTTTACCGACAGACAATTTGTTCCATTGCAAAATTAAACGACAATAGATTAAATATTTGATGAATGTAAATACCGACATAATTTTGTTTCCATCGATAAATGTCGACCGGTTAATAAATAAAACGACGTCGTTTGAATCTTCGTCTTAAACCTGACAGATACCCCTCCCTATTTTCTTCTTCTTCTCTCCTCTGTCGAAGTCATCTAGTTTTGAGCGATTATCCTTGCTTCCATTGTCAATTTCTGAGCGTTTTCTGGCCCATCGTGTGTCATTTTCTGGTAAGCTCTCTATTGGGTGTATTTTTGCTCCAAAAAATGTAACTTTCATATATATACCATGGGTGTTTTGGGTGATCGATTTTTGTGTGATTATTGTTGTTGTATGCCGTTTTTTGTGTCACTATTGGTTGATTTATTGTTTATATGTATTATTGTTGGTAAATAATGGAAAAATGTATTTGTTTTGTAATTAGTTAGAGATTATACATATTGCCTATGAGGTGTTCGATAAAATGCCCCTTATGCTTGTTGTAATGTTTTGTTGTAATTGTTGTAATAAAAATTTGTTGTAATGCTTAATTTGAAGTGTGAATTTGAGAATTTGAGATTGAAATGTAAATTTTATAATAGATCGGGTTGATTTAACTCACTAATAACTTTTCGGATCATGGACAATGTCACGGACTACCTATCCTATTGACATCTGTCGGCCTAAGAGTTTTTTACCATTCCTACCCTTGAGGAGTGTGCAAAGATCATAATAATATATATTATTAGTTCACTAATAATATATATTATTATTAGTGATTTAATAATATATATTTATATTTATATATTGTTATTATTATTATTATCATCATCATCATCATCATCATCATCATCATCATCATCATCATCATCATCATCATCATTAATTTTTAGTAATATTAATTATGGTTATATTTAATATAATACAGTTGTTTACTATATGTATTGCTTTAATAATACGATTATGATACTTTTGTACCTCTACTGTGAGTTAGTACAATAATTATTGAAGGTTCTGTCTTTTTTTTTACATTAGTTTATGATGCTGTATTACCACAAGTGTATTAGATTAAATGTTTCATATTCTTTTTCGCAGACCCTGTATTGAGTGGAAGAGCGTCATTGATCTTTCTTCGTCATAGTTTGAAGTTGTCCATCCATTCAGGTTAGTCGTGCAACTAATTAATATTTACTATATGATAATACGATTATTAAATCGTTGGATTTATTGTTAATACAAAGGGGGTTTTGAATTTGTGTTGTTGTTTAGAAGAATGTTCGTATATTCATTGATAACTTTTTATGTTTTCCTGTAATAGTCAAAGTATTTACTGTGTGTGGAATTAGTTTGAAATCAAGTGTAAGTGATTAATTTGATCTACCAATTTGATCGATTAATTGTAGGTAATTAATTACTACGATTAATACTAAAACTTCAATTTGATTAATGCAAACATAGTATTAGCACAAGGAAGTAATATATTTCATAGATAAGACAATTTTTTCTATAATAAACTCCTAGGATGGTATATAGGCTGGAAACTCGTAATGCAGCTCCCGTGAGGCTTATCGGTGAAATATTCCACGAGCCTAGGAGTCACAGTAAGAACTTATTTTCTTGATTCACAGGTGTAAGCAATGCCATGTACTATAGTTTTGAAATCAATTGTAGGTGATTAATTCGATCGACCAATTCGATCAAATAAGTGTAGGAGATTAATTAATACGATTAATACTTAAACTTCAATTTGATTAATGCAAATATAGTATTAACACAAGGAAGTAATACATTTTATAGACATGACAATTTGTTCTATAATAAACCCCTAGTATGGTATATAGGCTGGAAACCCGTGATGCAACTCCTGTGAGGCTTATCGGTGAAATATTCTACGAGCCTAGGAGTCACAGCGAGAACTTGTTTTCTTAATTCACAGGTGTAAACAATGCCACATACTATAGTTTTGAAATCAATTACAGGTGATTAATTAAATTGGTTAATAGTTAGGAGATGTGTAAAGTTTAGATGTTTTGTAATTTTTGGGGTGCCATGAAGGATACATAGTATAGAATCACTGATTTAAATTTAACAGTTTTACAGAAATGATCAATGTTGATAGATCTTGGATGTATAGACGAATATCACGTGATGGTTTCATTAATCCTGAATTTGTTGAGGCAGTTGAAGCCTTTATTCATTATGCATGTACTCAACCTACATATATGGATGGGCCAAAGATTAGATGTCCATGCAAAAAATGAAAACACATTCATTTCCTTCCTATTGATGAAGTGATCGGGCATTTGTTGAGAAGAGGGTTTGTTCCCAATTATTTTCAGTGGACACGACATGGGGAACTATTGATTCGTAGCACCTCAAGGAGTAATCAAGTACAATCGTCAGTTAGCTTCAATGAGTTTGAAGGGGGGATTGGATTTAGAACAAATAATGTCGATGCAACTAAAAATCCTTACATGCAAATGGTTTATGATGCAGGCAGTTATAACTTGCAGGAAAATATAGAAAATCTTGAAGAAGAACCCAACTAAGTTATGACAGTGCACTTGTTTAAAGGCTTCTTCCGCCTGCCCGCTAGTGGCATGGAGCTCCTTTAAGGACTCCCATAAGTTCACGGCTACGCAAGACTATAAAATGAAATTACGCTAGTACATTCTGTTCACGGCTACACAGGACCCTTTAAAGGAAATGTGTACTACGTTCTGTTTTGGATCCACTCGAACCAATCTGATGTGCTCATGAATTGTGTGACAAGATGAATGCATGCATGATATGAAACTAAGTATGTTTTAACTGTGAAAAAGGTTTTCTGCTTGTTCTAAGTTATAAGCCTGTTTCCCACGAACTTTAAGCTCACCCCCTCTAACTTCTGTCAAACTTAGGTGAAGCTCAAGAGAGTGATTAAGTCAGGATGCAAGGCAGCACAAGTCAGCAAATGTCCTTTGTAATAGTTAAGACTAATCTTTGATAGCTAAGGCTTTAGCCTCCTTTCAAGTTGTATTGTCTATGAGTATGACTTGTAAGGATTTTAAAGCTTTGTAAAACAGATACATTTGGAAATGAATGAATGAGATATGTATTCATATGA
>JANZXR010089635.1:0-10528 GCA_027575705.1 Erythroxylum echinodendron
TGTGTTATGGATTTTAAGGGCTCATGGGATGATCATTTGCCTTTAATTGAGTTTGCTTATAATAATTCCTATCATTTGAGAATACAAATGGCACCATATGAAGCTTTGTAGGTAGGAGGTGCAGGACTCCTATTTGTTGCGATGAAGAAGGCAAAAGGAGACTTGTAGGACCTGAATTAGTATAGATGACAGTGGATAAGATTAAATTGGTGAAACAAAGGATTAAAGCAGCTCAGAACAGAATGAAGAGCTATGTAGATGCACACAGAAAAGAGATGGAATTTGAAGTTAAAGACAAAGTGTTGTTCCAATTCGTTAAGCATAAATGAAACTTCTTAAAAAAAATTCCAATACAAAGGTTTGGATAAATAAAATTCATCTTATCTTTCTTATTCCTAATTATCAAGAATTTGAACCAAAAATGGATACATTCAATATCCAATTTTTCGACAGCTGAAAGGGGGCCTTTATTAACTTTTGATTTTATCTGATTTTATTTATTTCCATGTCAAAATGAAGAAAAAGAAGGAAAACTTCATTCTACTATACTATCGAATCTTATATAATAGTGCTGATTATAGTCCGCCCTTATTTATCAACGTTTATCTACAATGTGAAATTAAAATTCTTTGCATTTTTTCCTGCAATCCATTAAGAAGTAAGAAGTCAAGTTTCATTCAAATTAATCACTTTAACTAATTTGACTAACAGTTTTTACGTAAATTATAAGTTAAAAGGCAATAGGAGCAAAAATGAACAATGTACTAGCAATAAATGCGAGAATATTTTACTTCCATAATCTTATCCTTTCGTTATGATTTATTTCACAATAACTCAGGATTGATTCCCATAGAGATGATAATGTCTATAAATTAAATGGGATGAATTCCATGATGATGATGTCTAATCGGATCAATATCATGAAAAACAATATTTGAGTTATCAAATCGATTCATCGTCACACTTGGAATAGTATAACATAGAAACATCATTTATCTATAACTAATAAAAAATGTATTCCTAATCCAATCTAGAATTTTTTTTTCATTTCCTTATTTTATTTATCATTTTTTCCAACTCCATTTTTTCTAAATTTCAAAGTAAATGGGCTTCTAGATGCGATATTTCCTAAATGATCTTTTCAGAACCTTGGCTTGTCATATGAGTCTGAATATTAGTTAAAAAAGAATATTTGCATGATTTTTTCTACAATTTACTCTTATATCACCCCCAAAGTTCGATATTTTCTTTGATTATGAGAAACAATAAATAAATACTTGTTTGTCCTTTCCACACCCCATGCAAGATTTATAGCTTGGACTTTCCTAGTGAGTCCATAAGGATCGGACACGCATATTCCTAAATGATACAATCCAGTTACATGAAAACCATTTTTTTCATATCCTAATGAATCGAACAATACTCATATTTTATTTCTATATTGATATTAATTATGAATAAATAATAATGAAAGTAATAAAGAAGTCAAAATAAATAGCATAAATTGGAGTAGTCTGCTAAAATCCTATGTGAAAAAATGTAGGAGTGTATTAGTTTCGCAAACTCTCCGATTTACCGCAATTGTTTCTACCATAATCAAAAATCAGAAAAATTTAGTGCATCAAAATAAATGTTTGTTGATATTTGTTAACGCAGTTTGGCACATTTTGCCTATGTATGTGGGGCTCCCACACAGCTTAATACTTTCATAAAAAATAATAGTTTTACATAAGGCTTAGTAAGCTGACACCATTCAACCGTTGACACTATTCCTCGTCCTCACTACCCGTGAAAGTGATTCACACATAATAATACAAACGACTCGTGTTAACCTCAAAAGAGGATTTTTCTCAACAAGCTTATAATGAAAGAACACAAAATAAATAACTCAAGTGATTAAACAAAATTCAACACGAATGAAAACACTTGATAAGGAAACAAAGAACAACTTCCTAAAGTTTTCAACTTTTCCAAAGATTAAGATGCAACTAACAAATCACACACAACTAAAGAGTCACACATGCCCAATCTACCTCTGTCCTTTTGTGTTCTACACTCCACTATAACGTGATTTACTCAAGCATCTGTGACCAACACAGAATAAGGCTGGACATATACAGAGTCCACAGAGGAAGTCACGCATGCACCATCACAAAATATGCAACTCACTCACACTATCCTTCAGCCCACGTGAACACCTTCCAAAAATGATGCTTCATACACACAACCACACTGCTTCAACTCTCTCACAACTTTCTAGACACAACAATGTTATCTATCCATGCACCTTCAATCAACCCACACTAACACACAGAACAAGTCACACATGCTAGCCTCCCTCACTTTAGCAATTTCACAACCCTCAAATTACAAAATAATCATATCAAAGCTTTACCATACACACACAGCTGTAATCAACACCAAACTGAAAAACAATCACAAAATTGTTTATGTGTGTAGTCTAGAAGCAAGGTCATGCAAGTAAGGAAAATAATACTTAGAATCACACATGCAAGGAAAATAATACTTAGAAGTGTTACTTATTTACACCACCTCTTGATTTGGATTTTTAATCATTACCTCGAAGAGCCAATAATAAAAAATGACAAAATTAAATAATGAGATATAATAAATATCTTAACAATATGCATATACAATTGATCTTATAGGAGCCCACTTAACTCAACGGTTAGAGCATCGCATTTGTAATGCGATGATCATTGATTTGACTTCAATAGTTGGGTGGTTTTCTCTATTTATTTTAATTTATTTTTTCACATTATTAATATTAATCAGTGATAATAACTCATGGAAGTGTATTTAGAATAGCTAAATATTAATGAATAAAATAATCAATAATGTAATATTAATGAATAAATTAATGAGTACTGGAATTGTTATTTAGAATAAATATTAACAAAGAAATAAAAAACAACTAATGAATAATGCCAGTTCATTTGAATTTCGTATGCACACTAAACTTCACTTTGTTATGAATTCCTAATGCTGTCAAATAAATTGTATTATTAATCAATTGAAAAGATCCAATATTTTGACAGAACAAAATTCTTTCATTTTGAAATCCTAATTTGAAGTGGTTCTTTCGATCATTCATTGAAAAGAGGGAATTTCTTCAAATTTCAACAATTGAGACATCCGGAAACAATATAAGAAAGACTTATATATTTATCCATCAACATTATAAGTAAATACTAAGCAAGAGATTCTTTGTAATTATAACACAAGTAAAAGAAAATTTGTTCCTAGTTATGTTCGGAGATATTCTTCTCAACAATTATCTAACAAAAGAACATATTATCAAGACAAAGAACCCTTTTGATCAAAATAAAATTCAATCATGATGTTATTTTCTTGTTCCTAGATGGTTTTTTCAATTATTTTAGGTTTGTGCTCTACTCTAAGTAAAGATTTGCCCGATTTTTATTTGCACATATAGGGCAAATGCCCTTAATACCATATCTTTTTGCTACAATTTTTTTTACAATTCCTTACTCATCTTCTGCCAACGATTGATTATGAATCAATTTGAAATTAATCTTATTTATAACATTATAATGAAAGCCTAGAAAGAAATCGTGGTTGGGAAGGTTGTAGTAGAGATGAGTGCTATTTTAGTTGGTAAATTAATGCCTCAAATGGTGAAAGAATGTGGTTGACAATATACTTTGGATCGGAATCGGAGGAAGTACTGCCTGATCTTTTCTACCAACTTTTTGCCCCAATTTATATTCTCTTTATAATAAAAATTTCGAATTCAAAAGGAAATTAACATTATTTTTATATTTTATATATTCAAATTCAATAATTTTTATATACTAAATTTCAATTTTATGTAAAAATTTTCTTTTCAATAAATTAAAGAACCTATATTACTAATCTGTTGCGATCTTGGTCTTCCTATTCATCCACTCATTCTATTCTTTCTCAATGATCAGTTAAATTTAAAGTAATATTATTCCTAGAATACATTACTCTACTCGAATTACTCGAATCCAATATAGTTTAGAACTTGAATTCAATTCAGTTTGAATGGTTAAATTCAAAAGTCTTTGTAGAAAGATCTATAAAAATAATAATACAATTTGATTTCTCAACTCACTTATTAGGTCTTCTAAAGGCCACTTCTGTCTCATACTACAAGTGAAAGGGAAAATGAAAAGAAATATAAATTTTCTTTTTCAATTTATCAAAAGAAAGAAAAATTGGGTCATAAAAAATGTTCTTTGTAAAGAAATAATAAACAAAATTTCACAATAAAAAAGAAATCCAATTATATTATTTCTATTTAACAACATATATGACTTAAATAAAACAAAAACTAAAAAAGAACAAGATTCAATTATTAAGAATCAGACAATTCATAAAATTTATGGCTAAATTGTATCTATAGAGTGGACATATTATTTATTGACTAAGATTGAAAATATTGTATTTTACATATCCATATAATTGAGTGCTGGTTTTCGAAATAGTGTGTAAAGAAGTGCTTTAAATTATTACTATTTGACTAGAACCTGTTCTAAAAATAAAAAAAGTTAAGGCATTTTGAATTTTTTATGTACTCTACAGATAGAGGAATACCTACAGTTGATCATAATAAAATAAGAAATAGAAAGATTTATTTGAAATTGTTCATTTGGAAATTTCCCAAAAAGCTAATCACAGGTTCTTCTCCCCATTGGAACAATAGGGCTATTATTCTCATTACTAAACTTGTTGAAGAGATGAAATATAAACCAAGGCATATTTTTTTATTAGAGGTTGAGTCAATAATTAGAAGAAGAATTAGGCAAAACATTAGGATACATTCAGGGAAAATTTGCTATTCTATCTAAGACTCTCTTAGTCATAACTCAAGGAGAGGTAAACGACTGATTCTTAGTCAACTCGGTTAGCTTCCTCTGCTTCCGGTAGTGAAAATTTTGAACTACTTTTCAGTTGTATCTATCGTCAATTCAAATTTAAGCATAAATTTATCTTTATTTTACTATTCATACCTAGTTTATACATCTCATATCCATATATGGAGTTAGATACAATTTTATTTGATTCTGTAACCTGTAAACAGAATATAAAAAAAGTTCCATCATTGTTAAATCAATCCATATAATTGGATGAAGAACGATCCAATGTACCTTGCAACTTTTATAGTTTATTGACCATACTTCATGAGACCGGTTAGCACAGGGAACATATCATAGACTCAACTAAGGGAGTCACACCTTGACTCTTAAGATTATCAATTTATGATGAAGTAACTTAATATTAATCAATAACATAATCAAACAATATTTTGAAGAGTTAAGGAGTAAAAGAAAGGCAAACTAATTTATGATAAAAGTAACTTAAAGAATGGAAAAGTAATTTATAGTAGTTTCAAAAACCAATATTGCCTAAATCCACTCTTCAAGACATTTCTTAAAAATTTCAGTAAGTCACTTTTTTCAACAAGGTGAAGAGGAAACCTGTTGTAATAATTTATTTTTTCACAAGTAAAAAGTACCTCTTTTTACAATCTTTCTCTAAGAAGAAGAGTAACCATACTCACAAAAGAATTTACAAATTCATAATACCTTATTTAGGGTCAAACTAGTTGTTAAAAATAAGAAATCATCATTATCAATTACTAGTTACTGTGTATTGATTGAACAATATGCAGTTGACCAATGTAGCAACTGTTGGAATATTAATATTACTCTTGAGAAAGATTGTATTGGTTGATCAATGTGCAATTAACAAATGCACTAACAGTTGGAACATTGGTTGATTGTAACACATTAGTTAACCAATGCACAATTAAGATTACTACAAAGTCTTGGTACATAAGTTTTGTTTAACTTATATTTTTCTACCATTAACCTATATAAGTCTACCAATACACCTAAAATCATTATTCTAACATCTTTAAATGGGTAAACTCGATCTTTCTAATGCAAAATTGAGTTCAAGCACTTCTTTAAATGTACGCAAATGTATGTTTTAAGGAAAGCGCTTCTTTAAATGTACCCAAATGTATGTTTTAAGGATCCTCCTTTTTGTTAAAATCAAAACCTTAATTCCTTTTAGTGACTAAAAAGACTCATGCAATGAGCTAAAATATAAATGCGTTTATTTATAAAAAGCCTTTAAAATATCAAGGTGGTTAAGTAGGATGTATACATTACATATGCATTTATAACTTTGTTATCTTGTTCTTTATTGGTCTTGATTTTGTTCTTCAATTGAATAAGTTAAACTTCAATATCTAGATGAGTACATACTAATTTTAGGAGAAGCAAACTCATGATCGTGAGTTAGCTATCACGGTCTTGCAAGTGTTGCATGACTGTGAGCTGCACGGCCATACAAGTGCTACATAACCGTGAGTTAGCCAACACGACTGTGCCCTCTGTAAATTTTTCTGTATAAAAATGTCTTATAAATTTAGTTAGGTTGTTATATCCTCCAAAATTTAGGAAATAATTTTCAATAACACCTATAAATTTATAATATCAACCTTTTGTAAATCAATGCTAATGCTTCATCGTCATTCTTGCTCCATCTTTGTCCCTAACTCTATGATAAATTTACAGAAGAAAATCATCCTCAAATGTTGCATAATTTGATGTAGCTGAGATTAGGGGATTTGGGTTTGGTTTTACAAGGTGTAGGAAGGTAGCAAAGAGACTCATAGTAAGACAGTGAGAGGAAAACTTTTGTAGTGTTATAAAGAAAATGACAGAGGGCGTAGGCACTGCCAATGTTTCATCCTCATTCATGTTCCATCGTCCTCCCTAATTTTGTGATAAATTACATAAGGCAATCATCTGAAAATGTCGCATCATTATATGTGTTTGAGAATCTGGGTTGGGTCTTACAAGGGGTAGGAAGGTGGCAAAGAGCAGAAAGGGCGACTTTTGTAGTATTACAAAAAAAATGACAAAGAACATCGGCTAAGTCAGCTTGGCTCATAAGCCACGGATTTTGGGAAGAATAACAAAGTGTTTAAAATTTAAGAAGAACGATGACGATTTCAACTAGACAGAATAAAATAGGATTATATTAGTCAGAGAATCTAGGATGGCTTTCCAATGCTAAGTATATAAGGACCATAAAAGAATAATTCAAAGGCCAAATCCAAATTCATTTGTGCCTCTCATTCTCATTTCTCTATATCTGTCTCTCTCTACATGTGTACTAACCGTTGTGGGGAATTTCGCCTGGTTTGATGTCATTCATGTGAAGCTCGTACATCTATAGCTGTTGTTTAATTGAATGATTTCGGACCAGGCTTCATTTCCCCCAACTAAGTACTTTTGATTGGCAGCTACAGGATGTAACATCAAACTTTTGATCTCGTGAACCATAGACTGCAAGTAAATGAATGGTTTATTTCAGGGATAGTTCAATCTTGTTCTACACTGGTGTTGTTCCAGAACTAAGGAAATTCTACAAAGGTCAGTTTCTTTACTAGGGATAGTTAAATCTTGTTCTACAATGGTGTTGTTCTAGAACTAAGCAAATTTTACAAAGGTCAGTTTCTTTACTCTCTTCAGCTTCATAAAAGTTGGTTTCATGTACATATCTTAAGTTCCCCAGGTGAAGCAATTAGAATATTTAGAGAAAGAATAGGAGTCAGTAACGCCATCGATGGAGGATTGATACTTGAGCAACTGGCAGATGGGCTGCAATTTAAAGTATAATCTAAATTCATGTCTGTTTCAACGGGCTTGGTTTAAATATGTTGGCTTGACGAATATAGTTATGTTAATGTGGATATGCGTGACTGCAAAACTCCTTTTTCATGGTTTCTTGGGGTTAGTTCATACAGTTTTTTCTTGAAGAGAGCAACAACAAACATGTGTGCAAGTATTGTACTAAGATTGGTTCATCTAGTTATGCGTGCTTGAGATAGGGAAGTGACAGCTTTTGAGTTTTACCTGTTATTTTTTCTTGTCAGGATATTATAACTTTGACGTTGTCCATGCCGAACCCTTCTTACCAGCTGGGTCAGAAATTAACTCTAGTGGGTCTGCTTTGAACCAGAAAAGACATAACAAAAATCAGATCTACATGTGAAGCTCATGATTTCAGGTGGGTCAGACCTGATGGAGGTTATGAGAGGAATTGTAGTTGCATTGCTGCTTGGAATTGAAAGCATATAAAATTCGTCACCCAACATCTATATCTGACTGTCAAATATATGCATCTCTTCGCGTGTCAACAAGCTTAAAGTGAACAGGCAGTGCTTTTCTTCAGATATGACATAACAACAACGTTAATATCTGTTAATGTAATTACTAAGTTAAGTGTTTCATTTTTGTGATTACCATGTGGAAAGTGGAGGCCAAAATCTGGATTCAAGGAGTATCATTTGGTCGGGACGAAGGCAGAAGAGAGAGAGAGAGAGATTAGAATGGACGTTATCTGTGCGGAAAATGTCAATATAACTAATGACTTATATGGTAAATGTAAAATATAAGATAAGCATGCAGATGTAAACAATCCTATTTGATTACACTTATCAATTCTATAAACTTATCAATTGTAAAGCACCACAACTTACACGGGTATGGCCAAATAATGCTATAGAAGATATATAAAAAAATAGAAGACGGTTTGCATTAAGAAAGTTAGGAGGTGGAGGGTCTATAATAGACCATCCCTTTCTATTTCTTTTGTGTGTATGATATATGCATATGAGAGTATGAGGAGTTGTATATTCCAAGGATTGTGAAAGAGTAATTTTTGGGTTATTTTTAAGAAACGTTTTCATAAAAAGGTGAGTGACAAAATAGTGAAGATATTAATTTAGGTATAATAAATTTGGAAAATACTTTGCGTGTGAGTGTCATTATTCTTGTTAGACCCGGTTTTCCGAGCCTAACTCGAACTTGCTTATTTTCTCTGATACCATACATGTGAGACCCCGTTTTCGGAGTCTGACTCTTACTTGCTTATTCATGCTTTGATACCACTCTTCATACATGATTATTCATGTTTCCTCTAATACCATACTTATTACTTTCATGCATACAGAATATCTTACTACGTAAATTATCTTCCTGAGATAACACCTTGATCACTTTCGGGTTATCCTCTCAAAACTACCCTTTTATTAGTCTCATTGCTTGCGTCTCATTTTCGGCATCCCTTCGTCTCATTTCTATCGTCTTATTTCTATCATCTCATTTCTATCATCTTCGAAGTCTGTGAACAGTAACATAGATGATAGTCTGTGAACAGTAACACAGACGATATCTTACAATCTTTACAACTTTCTCTAGCGTAATCAGTTCAGGGTATTCTCCGTATAGTTTGATAGACAATTTCAAGGTCTACAACCTCCCTGAAGACCCCAATATCAACTCTATCTTATGAGGGATCAACAATGAGACAGAAGATATAAGCGAACATTAACCCAGACGATAGTGTGAACAGTGTCTCAGACGAAGTCTGGGAAACACAGACGATACCTTTCGGACATCATATCTTTCTCTAGGGGAAACAGTTTGGGGTATCCTTTATACGGTTAGAAAGATAATTTCAAGCTCCTTAACTTCTATGAAGACCTCGAAGGTCGATTCTAACTCCTGAGGGTTCAACATTTAGAACAGAAGATACAATATGAACAGGAACACAGAAGATGCACTTCGCTCCAGTACTTCTTAGCTCCTTCTTATGACCCTGAGTCCTTAATCTATTCTCTGTGTTCTATCTTCTCTGGTTAACTTTTATCTTCTGGATTGACCCTTTTTCGTCTAAGAATCTATTGTCTGAGGTTCGTGAACAGTGACACAGAGGATATGAGTCCTCTATGTTTTACTTTGTCTGTGTACAGTAACACAGACGATACGTGTCCTCTCGCTTTACTTCGTCCGTTTACAGTAACACAGACGATACGTGTCTTCCATATTTTAATTCGTCTGTGTACAGTAACATAGACGATACGTGTCCTCTTTATTTCAAGGCGTCTGTGTGCATTAACATAAACGATATGTGTCCTCTTTATTTCAATGTGTCTGTGTATAGTAACACAGACGATACGTGTCCTCTTTGTTTTACTTCTTCTGTGTACATTAACACAGTTGATAGCGCTTTCAATAACACAGACGAAGTCCTTTCATCTGTGTACAGTAACATAGACGATTCTTTCCTCTATGCTCTATCCTCTATATTTTTCTCTACTCATCCTTCATACTCTTCATCCATTCTTTCCTCTAGGTTCTGATTCGTCACAGACAATGCTTAACCCTTACATCCTCTTTGCCTCTGTGTTATGACGTTAGCAGAGAGGATACTTCTACTCTTATATCCTCCTTGCCTTTGTGTTGTGACGTCATCATAGAGGATACTTATACTCTTATATCCTCCTTGCCTATGTGTTATGACGTTATCACAGAGGATACTTATACTTCTAAATCATCACTTCCTCTTTGCTGTGACGTCAGCACAGAGGATACTTATACTTCTAAATCCTCACTTCCTCTGTGTTGTGATGTCAGCACAGAGGATACTTATACGCTTC
>JANZXR010089735.1:0-10523 GCA_027575705.1 Erythroxylum echinodendron
TTTTAATTGTATAGTCTTTAACTAAGTATTGGAAACTAAGAATGGAGAAAAGATACTTTTAAGTTGGCAAGAGTTAGAGAACGAAAAGCAAGAGACTTGGATCAAGTTTGTTGTATAAAAGATGAAGTAGGACAGGTGCTTGTAGATGAGAAACATATCTATTATCTAGAGAAGATGACAAATACTTTTACAGGCTTTTAGTAAAGGCAAAGGTAACAACATTTCCTTAGATGATCTTAGCACTTTTGAACAATACCATATCTTCACTTGTTGCTCGTATATCACGAGAGAAGAAACTAAAGGAGCTTTGAGAAAGATGAAGAATGAAAATGTAGTAGGACCTAATGAATTACAAACAGAGGTAGAAGAGCCTAAAAGAAGAGGATCTTACTTGGTTAGCCAAGCTTTTTAATATGATTTTCAAGTCCGCCAAAATTTCAGATGAGTGAAAACTTAGCACACTAATCCTTTACAAGAACAAATGGGACATCCAAAACAACTATAGAGATATTAAACTATTTAGTCATGCTATGAAGTTGTCAAAGAGTTTGATTGAGAATAGAATGAGAAAGAGTGCATGTATCTTAAAGAACCAGTTTTTTTTATACTAACGAGGTCCATGACAAAATCTATACATCTCCTTAGAAATTTTATGGAATATTGTAGGGACAGAAAAAGGGAAGTATACATGGTTTCATTAATTTAGAGAAAACTTATAACTTGTATCTAGAGAAGTCATGTGAAGGTGTTTAGAAGCTAATGGAGTTCACGTTGTCTATATACATGTTATTAAGGAAATGTATGAAGGTAATAAAATTAGATTAAGGATGATAGGAGGAGATATAAAGCATTTTTTAATTAACATCAATATACACCAAGGATCCTTGTTGAGCTCCTTTTTGTTTGCAGTAGTTACATATGTATGATGACAAGTCAAATTATTTATACATGATTTTGGGATGAATTGGAACTAATTTCACTTATCTCTATGAGAATTTTGAGCTTCATTTGGTTAATTTTCACGCATTTCAACTTTATTGTTTAATAGGTGCAAATGGATAGATTTTGGGGCAAGAGGCATAACTTTCACTATGGATGTCAGATTAAGGTCATTCAAGTACACTTTCGAAGAGAAATCCGAGTTCTACAACTTTTATGGCGACTTGGAGGAGAGATTTTTCTATTTAAAGGATCAAAATTGCACATTTTTGTAGATTTCTAGTGTATTTCTGCCCAACGAACATGAAGTTCCTCCAAACGTACATGAGCGGAGATGGAAAGCTAGAAAACCTGAGAAGGTCCGCCCAGTAGACATGAAGTCCGCCTAACGGACATTTACTAGCCATTTGGACTAAAATTCGCTCCGAAAGACAACAAACGTCCACCCAACGGATATAAAGTCCTCCTAACAGACATAGATGACAATTTTGTGATTTTTTCTTTCTCAGTTTGACTTAATTGAATTTCTTTGATCCCAAGGAACTATAAATACTTATTTTTAAGTACTATAAAAGGGAGTCACCTATCTTAACTTAAGAAAAACACCCGAGAAGGCCAAGGAGAAGATCAAGAAGGATTCAATCAAGCATTAGAAGCAATTTTGTTTTGATTTCTTTCAATCTTCTCTCTACTCTTTCTTCGATGTTGATTATCTTTATTTATATGGATTCTTTTATCATGTTCTTGAGCTAAATCCCAATTAGAGTTAGGGATGTAGCCTAATTTGGGGGATTGATTCATATTTTATGGATTGATTTGTTTTTGAATGAAAGTTCTGTGGTTATCTTTATCTTTCTTGAACTTAATTGTTGTTTCTATGCCCGATCACCATAAATAACAATCTTAGGAATTATATGATGAACTAAGAGGTGAAGATAATTTATGCACTAGGAAGATAAGCACATTAGATTTAGAAATGGAGATATCCTGAACTAGTGTGATAACTTATAATTGCTTGTTCTTAATGAATTTGACTAGTTAGGTTTCGCATTGAGAGATGGTAATTAACTAGTTAGGTATTCTTATTTGTCTTGAGAGAGAATATAAGTAAATTTGTGCAATTGTTATTGTAACCTATCACTTAATCAAATCCATAATTTATTAATCAATCTCTTAAATTGGTGAACCCTAAAGCCCTAAGTCTAAATCACAAGACTTTTGTTACTTGTTTATTTATAGTCTTTACAATTTATTGTCTACTCTAATCCAATCATCTTTTAAGTTTCTTGTTATTTTATTTCAAGTAACTAGGATTAATTCAGTAGTGAGTAGCTTAGTCCTTGTGGGAGATGAACTTCGAATACTTGATTTATATGTACTAGGAACGATTCTATGGGCTTGCAGATTTTGTCGATCAAGTTTTTGACGCCGTTGCTGGAGATTTTGTATAGATTACAGGAAATTAAATGCAACAACTAGAAAAGACCACTTCCCTATGCCTTTTATTGATCAAATGTTGGAAAGATTAGCAGGGCATGATTATTATTGCTTTTTAGATAGTTATTTAGGGTATAACCAAATCCCATAGCCTAAGACGATCAAGAGAAGACCACCTTCACTTGTCCCTACGGTACATTTGCATATTGTAGGATGCCCTTCGGTTTGTGCAATGCACCTGCCACTTTCTAATGCTATATGATGTCCATATTCTCTGACATGGTGGAGAATGTAATGAAGGTATTTATGGATAGATTTTCTGTTTTTAGTTCTTCTTTTAATGAATATTTGTTTAATCTCGAACAGGTCCTACAGAGATGTAAAGAAACCAATCTTATACTAAATTGGGAAAGGTGCCATTTTATGGTACAAGATGGAATCGTCATAAGCCACAAAATATAGAATAATGGAATAGAGGTGGATCCTCAAAAATCAAAGTCATCAATAAATTGCCACCCCCAATTCGGTTAGAGCAATAAGGAGTTTTCTTGGGCATGCAAGGTTTTATTACAGATTTATTAAAGATTTTTTCGAGATTTCTAAACCCTTATGTGTTTTGTTGCAAAAGGAAGTCCCTTTTGAATTTACTAATGAATGTCTTGATGTTTTCAACAGGTTAAAAAAGGAACTTACCTTAGCCCTATAATGGCCGCACTGAATTGGAATCTCCCTTTCGAGTTAATGTGTGATGCTAGTGATTATACACTTGGGGCTGTCTTAGGACAAAAACAGGATAAGAAATTACATGTTATTTATTATGATAGCAAAGTTCTTAATGATGCTTAAATTAATTATGTTACCATAGAGAAAGAATTGCTAAAAGTAGTTTTTTCATTTGATAAATTTAGGTCTTATCCTGTTGGGTCCAAAGTCATTGTTTACACTGACCATTCCTCTTTGAAATATTTTCTTACGAAAAAAGATGCCATACCTTGGTTGATCAGGTAGATTTTACTCCCGCAGGAATTCGATTTAGAAATTAGAGATAAAAAGGGATTTAAAAATTCAGTGACGATCTCTTTTGCGACTTGAGCAAGGTGACAAGATGGGAGCTGAATCGATTAATGATGCCTTTCCTGATGAGAATCTTTGGTCTATTAAGGAAAATGTTCCTTGGTTTGCTGATCATGTTAATTTTCTGGTGTCTAACATTCTTCCTAGTAATTATTTATACTATAAGAAAAGAAAATTCTTATCTGAGGAGAGGAATTACTTTTGGGAAGACTCATTGCTCTTTAGAAGGTATGCTGATGGAATAATTAGAAGATGTATACCTGATGGAGAGATGCGATCAATATTGTATCATTGTCATGCTTCTCTTTATGACAGACACTATAGTGCTAACACAATAGTGGCAAAGGTTTTACAATCTTATTTTTATTGGCCTACTCTTTTTAAGGATGCTAAAACTTTTTTTATGACATGTGATAGGTGTCAAAGAATAGGAAACATCGGTAGGAAGAATGAGATGGCTAAGTTAGGGATTTTAGAGGTTGAACTCTTTGATGTATAGGGTCTGGACTTTATAGGACTATTTCCAGTATCCTTTAGTTGAATACATCCTCGTGGCGGTTGATTATGTATTCAAATATGTGGAAGCCACAACTTTGTTAAACAAAACTGGAGCTAGTGTTGTCAAATTTATCAAGAAGCATATATTTTCAAGATTTGGAGTTCCAAGACCTATAATCAGTGACAATGGGGTACACTTTCAAAATCATCAATTTAAATATCTTTTGGCAAAATATAGGTTCCATTTTAAGTTTGGAACCACTTGCCACCCACAAATGAGTGGGCAAGTTGAGGTGTCTAATAGGGAAATCAAGCAAAATTTGGAGAAAACTATTAATAACTCAAGAAAGGATTGGGCATTAAAGCTTGATGACACTTTTTGGGCATATAGGACAACATATAAGACTCCCTTGGGCATGTCTTCATATAGGTTAGTCTTTAGGAAATCTAATAAATGGAGTTTTACGAAAAAACCTGCTAGTGGAGGAAGACCTCCTGGGGATAAGAAAGGATCTTTCGTGTATAATCTTGCATAATCTATAGCCATCTTCTAGTTGAAATTGAACACAAGGTGTTATGGGCAATCTAGAGGTTGAATTATGATCTCAAAGAAGCTGGACAGAGGGGACTAATGGAGTTAAATAAACTAGATGAATTTCACCTAGATGCTTTTGAGAATGCTATAATATAGAAGGAGAGAACCAAGGCTTTCCACAACAAGCATATCCTTTGGCAAGAATTTAAACCTAGTCAAAAAGTTTTACTATTTAACTCTAGTTTAAAATTGTTTCTAGGGAAATTGTGGTCGAGATGGTCTGGACCTTTCGTGGTGACCAAAATATACCCATATGGAGCTATGGAAATTGGAAGGGATGAACAAAAGCCCTTTATGATCAATAGGCAATGACTCAAGCACTATTTTGAGGGAGAGACGGTCGAATATATTTCCACCATCACATTCTACAATTAATATCATAGTGGCCTAGTCCAGCTAAGGACATTAAATTTAGCACTTTTTGACAGGCAGCCTAACGTTTCTAACTCTTTTTGTTATTTTATTAATTTCACTTTTCTGTATATCTTCTTATTCTAGTTTACTGTGTGTTGCATAGGGTTAGTGTTTATAAGACATCCTAATGAAACCTCCTATTAGCATGAGGAATAGCTTGATCACGACTAATCAATCCTAGAGGTAAGACATATGTAAAGTGTGGGGGAGGTAAGTTGCAATGTCTCTTTGTTTCATTTAATACTTTTATATTACTTTCATTCATACATCATGCATATAGTCCTATGTCATCATTGAGTAGTTAGAAGGGGAAACATAGGAAGTGAACTACGTGAGATGGAAATAGGTTCACAGAGAATGTACGTTCAGTGGACATTTAGTCCACCTAACGGACTCAACAACATCATCGTGGCTTAGTAACTCGTAAATGTTCCCTTAGCAAACATTAAGTTTGTTTAACAGACATGACCCCACACTTTCATTTAAAACACCATTTTCTCTATTCTTGTACTCATTCTCTCCATTCTTCCCCTCATTCTTCTCTTCCTGATTTTGTGCCCTCCACATATCAGCCTAGACTTCCATTTTTTCCTCTTCCCATTCGACGGCACCATCTCACGACCTTCTAAACCACCGAAATCCTAATCTCTTCAATCATATTTTGTTTACCTTACTTTGCCAATTCACCACCTACACCATTCATGTTCGTTTAGTTTAGGAGTTCTTTTGAGGTTTCGAGCTGATTATATGTAATCTCTACTTCGATTTGGCAGGGGTATGTGTTTTTACACAATTATGGGCATAATCGTTGATGAAATTTTTTAGACTAAAGAATATACGGATTTAGGAATTTTCAGAGTAGCTCGTTTCTGATATGTGTTTATGCTTAATATGGAACTCCAATGTTGTTGATTCATATGTGATGATGATTATGATTTAGATTCTTGTCACATTGTAAGTTTGTTGGGTCTATTGGTTGGTATTGTGTCTGACCCCCATATCTTTTGATCCTTGAAATTATCTACTCCCTACGACTTTGATCAAGGGTAATTTTATTGGTTATATTGTCTCAAGCTAGGGGCTTTGAATACTGATCTTGGCAACATTAGTTCTTTGTTCTGTTTTGTTGAGATTGAGATTGGTTGTGTTACTCTCATTCAATGTCATGAATTAAGCAAATTACAAGGAGGGGTAGTGCTTTTGGCCAATCTTTTAGACCTGTTAAGGGTAAAAATATTGTCGCAGAAGTAGAGGAACCTAATTTTGATCGAGTTATGTTCATCAGTGAGCAATATGCACTTTGGGTCAATAAGAAAAAGAACAACAAATTTGTGATTGAAGTCTCAGTTGAAAAGGTATTGATGAATCGTACAATGTAAGGGCAAACTTGGACAAATTTTATTGGGGCAAACTGTTGGACTTTAAAGGTGTATGTTACCCAGCCGCGGTGAAACAATTCTATGCCAACCTTAGTGAGGTCACCAATAAATAACCTCCGGTGCTTACTTCTCACGTCAATGGGAAAACAGGGGTTATAACAGAGGATCTAATTGCTGGACATTTAGAGCTGCCAGTAGGAGGACTTGTTCCATCTTTTGACAAATATGCGAGGTGTATAATTGATAATCAATAGGATAAATTTGAATCTATATCTTGAATTGGGATTAGAGTCACAATGTGATTCACAAACCAATGCACTTTTATTCGTTGCAATTCCCTTCATATTGGACCTAGATTGGTGGCATTCCTACTTGCTCATAATGTAATGCCTAAGGTCATCAATTCAGGATACCTCCGTAATGAAGACTTTTATATTTTGGACAAAATGTTTTTCCTAAATGACCAATTCCAAGGCATTGCTATTGCACAAATGATAATGACTTCTATGTGGTAAGTGGTACATCACAAGGCTGAGACGAAGAGGTTTGTGTTTCCAGTGTTATTGAGTTAGCTATTTTGTCGTCTCAAGGTTCTCAAGAGAGATGAAGAAGTGGCCCATACTACTGACATGAATTTCATCAATACTGATAAAATGAGGGAATTTAACTATAGAGAAGATGTTCCTAACAGGTGGGTTAATCTGTGTCGAGATAGAGGTGATCTGTATGCACCCGTTAATGAAGAGTTGGCTGAACAACAATCTACAGCTAATTTAATTCCAAGTGATAATCGGGTTCTATCTAAGTTGCAAGAAGTCCAGGTAGAGGTTTGAGATCTTCGAGCTGAAGTGGGAAATCTCGTGGCTTCATAAACCAGAATTGAAGAGACGTTAAGGTCTTTCTTAGAGTAATAGCCACCTCCTTTGGGATAATGATACCATAGGATGATAGGACTGCATTTGCATTCTAAATTTTATGCATTTAGCTTCGCCCTTTATTTTAATCTAACCCTATGTTTTATTTGTTTTTATTTAATCTAGCAAATTGTACGTATAACTTCAATGTTATTTTTTTCTATCTCCATAATTTTGTCATGTATAGCTTGATAGGAGATAGGAATATAAGGTTTGGAATTTGGTTTTTGACACTCAATCTGTTATTTATGGGGTTTCTTTACCCTTAATCCTTATTCCATTCTTTGCATTGTTTTTTTATCTTACCCAACATTGAGGACAATGTTTATTCTAAGTGTGGGGGGAGATAAATTAATGGTTTTACATGCATTATTTGCATTGAATTATCTTATAATTTCCATTAGATAATTAACCTTTGTTTTGTGTAGCTTTACATTAACTAATTTTAACTAATTTTACATATTTTCATCATACATGTTGCGCACTTATACATCTTTCATATTCTAATTGTCATTATAATCCAATTTAATGATTTAATTGTATTATAGGTAAGATATTCTTAGTATTATGGGTAAGATATTCTTTATATCTCTGATCTTAAATAAAATGCATAATATGATTCAATTGATTACATACTTTGTCACAATTGGATGTTATAATGTTAAATTTATTGAATGAGCATGCTATTGAATGAGTAAACATCGCCGAGTGAGCTATTTTGAGCCTAAAGGATTACACCCAATCCTATTTTTCTTGTGAGTGATATAATTTTCTCTTTTATGCATGTTTACTTCTAGAACTTGCATTGCATCTTTTTGAGGTTATATAACCATACTATGGTATGTTCATGAAAGTGATAAAAGGCACTAGGATTAAGCTTGAGCCAAATAGCTAACCGTTTTTATACATCAATCTCCCAGTGAACACTTTGTGCCAATTGATTGTATTTGAGTCTTTTTCTTTGTAAACCTATTCCAAAGAACCTTGAACCAAGCAAAACAAATTTGCCCTTGTTTGATGGTTAGTAGAGTTATAAATATTATGCGTTCAATATTCTTATTGATAGGTATACAAAGAAAAAAGTGTGGGGGTGTTTTCTATGGAAGTTGAAGGAGCATGCTGACAAAAATAAAAATAAAAAAGTGAAAAGTAAAAAAAAGAAGAAAAAAGAAAAAAATGACATCTAAATGGTGTTTTTGAAAAGTTGTGCATGTTCACTTAAGATTCCAAGGTGAAAGAATGATGGAAATTGTGATAATAGAGTTGGTGGAGTTTCCTAAGTATTATAGTTGTTGGGCAATTTCTCAGTAAAATTTGCCAATGATGATTGTAATAGTTGTAGTTTTGCTCTACTAATTATAGGATGTTTGAATTCCTATCTTTTTTTTCTGAGCATACTTTACCCCTTGGTCCCATTACAACCAAAGGAATAAATACCTTTTTGATTCATGGATATGTCATAGATGGGAGTAGTGGAGCAGTAGATAAGATGCAAGCTTATGATAAGAGATATGCATTAGAAGATGATTGAGAGTCACCCTTAAATACTTATGTGTGAAAGTGAATGCTTTGTCAGAGACTTCATTTATGGCATGTGATTTTGATTAATTAAATCATTGTGATATCTTATTATTCATTAGTTTTTGATCTAATTTATGAAGGATTATATGGCCTTATATCTATATTTCAAGTCTTACCTCTAATGCTTTCAACTTATTGCATTGGTTTGTGATGATGATTAGGTGTGGAATGATGAAAAGAAAATGTTTGTGAGTATCGTTCGCTTTAAGTAAACCCTCAAGAGACTATAACTCCTCCATTATGGATGCATAATGGTTTAAAGGCTTGTGGCATAAGCTAAATGCCACTGTACACCTACGAAAGTGGAATCAATATTTTTTTTTTGCGAATTTAGTAGTTAGTTTTCTTTTGTTTTTGCTTAGGGACAAGCAATAGCTTAAGTGTGGGGGAATTTGATAAGTTAAATTATTTATATATGATTTTGAGATGAATTGGAACTAATTTGACTTATCCCTATGAGAATTTTGAGCTTTATTTGGTTAATTTTCACTCATTTCAACTTTATTGCTTAATAGGTGCAAATGGATAGATTTTAGGGCAAGAGATATAACATTCACTATGGATGTCAAATTAAGGTCATTCAAGTACGCTTTCGAAGAAGAATTTGATTTCTACAACCTCTGTGAAAACTCCGAGGAGAGATTTTACCATCTAAAGGGTCAAAATTGCACGTTTGTTTAGATGTCCAGTGTATGTCCACCCAGTAGACATGATGTCCCTCCAAACAGACATGAGCGGAGATGCTGGAAAACTTGACGGACATTTACTGGCCACTTAGACAGAAATTCACTCTGAAAGATAACATATGTCCGCCCAATGGACATATGGTCTGCCTAACAGACATGGATGACAATTTTGCAATTTTTTCTTTCCCAGTTTGACTCAAATTGAGTTTCTTTGATACCAAGGCACTATAAATACTTATTTTTAAGGCCTATAAAAGGGAGCCACCTATCTTAACCTAAGAAAAGCACCCAAGGAGGCTAAGGAGAAGATCAAGAAGGATTCAATCAAGCATTGGAAGCAATTTTGTTTTGTTTTCTTTCAACCTTCTCTCTACTCTTTCTTGGATGTTGATTATCTTTATTTGTATGGATTTTTTTATCATGTTCTTGAACTAAAACCTAATTAGGGTTAGGGATGTAGCCTAATTTGGAGGATTGGTTCATATTTTATAGATTGATTGGTTTTAAATGAAAGTTCATTAGTTATATTTATCTTTCTTGAACTTAATTGTTGCTTATATACCTAATCACCATAGATGCAATCCTAGAAATTATAT
Source organism: Erythroxylum echinodendron (assembly GCA_027575705.1). NCBI lineage: Eukaryota > Viridiplantae > Streptophyta > Magnoliopsida > Malpighiales > Erythroxylaceae > Erythroxylum > Erythroxylum echinodendron. The sequence goes on from JANZXR010089735.1 coordinate 10,114, forward strand.
GATGAACTGAGAGGTAAATTATAATTTGTGCGCTAGGAAGATAAATACATTAGATTTAGAGATGGAGATATCCTGAACTAGTGTGATAACTTATAATTACTTGTTCTTAATGAATTTAACTAGTTAGGTTTCACATTGAGAGATGATAATCAACTAGTTAGGTATTCTTATTTGTCTTGAGATAGAATATAAGTAAATTTGTGCAATTGTTATTATAACTTATCACTTAATCAAATCCATAATTTATTAATCAATCTACTAAATTGGTGATGTAACATCCCGTTTCCATACAAATGGGTGAATCATAGAAATTGGTACATGTGAGATCAATCAGAGAAATTAGGAAATCACATCTCATGCTCATGCATTATATAATATACATATACACGTGAACAGTGATTTTTGCACAT
>JANZXR010089896.1:0-10515 GCA_027575705.1 Erythroxylum echinodendron
TTGGTAAACCTCTTACCAAATCATGTTTAATCAACTTGGAAATATGTTTAAAACTAACATGACTTAGCTTTTTATGCCAGATTAGTTTTTCTTCATTTTTTGATATAAAACAAGAAATATTTTGACTTTGCAAATCTTCTAAATTAATTTTATAAATAATTTTTCGTCTTTTGGTAGAAAAGAATATGGAACCGTCCTTATTTTTTACTACACAAGAGTTTTGATTAAAGGATACTTCAAAACCAGAATCACATAATTGACTAACACTAATTAGATTATGTTTTAAACCTTCAACTAGCAGAACATTATCAATATATGCAAAGGAATCTTTACCGATTTTGTCAATTCCAACTATTTCGCCCTGCTGGTTGTCTCCAAAAGTTACTGATCTTCCCTTCTTATCTTGAAGATCTAGGAATATAGACCTTCTTCCCATCATATGTCTCGAGCATCCACTGTCCAAATACTATTGGTGCTAACTGCTTTTTCCAAGGAAGGATATCTACAGTAGATATTATGTTCTTTTTAGGTACCCAGATTTTCTTAGGTCCTTTAGGGTTAGTCTTAGAATTATTCATAGAATGATAAAAAGAAGACTGGTGAGATTTCTTTCTATAAGGAACAAACTTCTTTTTGTAATGAGTATTGCTTGTAATAAACCCTAGACCACTCTTATCATTAGGGTGTCAATAATTTCTAATCATGTCATTTATTTTCTTCGTACTTTCATTAAAGATTGATAAATCTGCTAAAAGAGAATTAATCCTTCGTTTCAACTGACTAATTTCCTTAGATCTATTAATAGAAATTTTTTCTTTATATCATCTACTTGTTTCTTAAGACAGACGTTTTCTTTTCTAACACTTCCGTGTTCTTTAAGTTTTCAACAAACTTTCTTTTTAAGGATTTATAATGCTTTAATATAACATGTAAATATTTTAACAATTCTAAATTTGCATCTTGAAGTTCATTAAAGTTAGAAGTTACCTCCTCGTCACCCTCTTTTTCTTCGGCTACCAAACATATATTTGCTTGCTCTGATGCTTCTGAATCAGAATTAGATTTTGATGAATCAAAATCTTCCCAAGTTGCCATCATACTCTTTTTATTTCCTTTATTCTTCTTCGGTTCTCTTCTAAGCAATGGACATTCAAACTTGTAGTGTTTTAGTTTTTTACACTCGTAGCAAATAATAGAGGTCTTGTCGTTCTGGACTTTTTTTTTGTTATTTTTCTTAAAAGAAAAATTTTTACTTCCTCTTGCTTTCTTTTTCCACATCCTTTTAATCTTTCTTGAAATGAAAGATAATTCGTCATCATCTTCACTTGAATCGTGATCAGATTCACCAGTATCATCATTCTTGACTTCTTCTATCCTTAATACTTTTGATGCAGAACTTTTATTTCTCTGAGTCTTGTGATCTCTTTGACCAGCCTTTAACGCTATAGATTTGTCTCTTTTAGGTTTTTCTTCAGCATCAAGCTCTACTTCATGTATCTTCAAAGAACTAAGCAATTTGTCTAGCTTTAATTTGCTCAAGTCCTTGGCTTCTTGTATTGCAGTGACTTTAGGTCTCCATCTTTTTGGAAAACTTCTGAGAATCTTCCTAACATGGTTTTGATTATCATAGATTCTCCCAAGAGCTTTAAGTCCATTAACTATAGTTTGAAATTATCCAGACATCTGATCAATAGACTCATCTTCCTTCATTTTAAACAGCTTATACTGATATACAAGAATATTGATCTTGGCCTCTTTCACCTAATTTGTGCCTTCATGTGCGATGGATAGAGTGTCCCACATCTCCTTGGCAGCTTCGCATCCATAAACTTTATCATATTCACTTCTGCTTAAAGCACAACTCAAAAAGAACTTGGCCTTTGAATTTAGTTGAAATCCAGCTTTCAGATCAGCTGACCATCTGTTACGAGGAATGGTATTTCCTTCATCATCTATTGGTACGCATGGTCCATTCTCGATGATATCCCAAATATCAATATGTGTGGATTCTATGAAGAGCCGCAGCCTGTCCTTCCAATAATGATAATCTTCACCATTGAATGTAGGAGGTCTTGTGACGGAGGCACCTTCAGCTATAAAAACATGTGATTTGGCCATAGATCTTTGTCCTCACTTTGTAAAGGTGATTCTTAGAAACCAAGCTCTGATACCAATTGAAGTAAATCACACGTTAATATAGAATTCACGTATAATATACGATATACATAAGAAGGGGGGTTGAATTGTGTATAATTTTTGTGAGTACAAAATCTTTAATATTTTTTATAAGAACTTCTCTAACTTGTTAAAATAATACCACAAGAGTTATACAACAATTGTTATGTAGTTATCGAAAATAACTTTTATATACTTGTTTAAAAACAAAATAGAATAGAGTAAAAGGATAGAAGATAGACGCTGCGATTTTTATACTGGTTTATCCCAAACCGTGGCTACGTCTAGTCCTCAGAATTCGTCTGAGTTTTCACTATACTTTGATAAATTTACATATTCTTTCTTCCCTTCCAGAGCCTCTTCAAGTCTTTTATACTAAGTATTCTTTCTGCTATCTTAGCCTCTCTAGGCTCTTAGCATTTTCTTTCTCTTACTAAAAAGATATTGTGAGCTTTGTTACAGTAGGGTTAGCTCTCTTGTATCGCACTACAGAATTCTTTTTTGTGAGTATACACTTGAAAGCTCAAAAAATCAATAGTTCAAAGGTTTTCGAAAAAGTTGTTCAATCTTCTACTATGACTAGTATTTATAGTCTAAGTCTCCAACTGCTTCTTGAATCTTGATAACTGCTTCTTGAATCTTGATAACCGTTATTCAGTTGAGTTATGTAACTAACTCCAACTAACTAACTGTCTGACGTACTAGCGTATCTTCTTGTTTGTATCGTCTATATTTTTCTCTTTTTCTGTGTTTTTACTTCTTCTGTATCTTCTGCTTCCTCTGTGTTTTTACTTTTCTGTATTTTCTGCTTCTTCTGTATTTTCTACTTCTTTTGTGATTTCAATTCATCTGTGCTTTCCGCTTCTTCTGTGTTTTCTACTTTTTCTGTGCTTTGCGCTTTTTCTGTGTTTTCACTTCTTCTGTATCTCTGTTTCTTCTGTTTTTTCACTTCTTCCGTACTTTCCGCTTCTTCTGTGTTTTCTACTTTTTATGTGTTTTACGCTTCTTCTGTGTTTTCACTTCTTATGTATCTTCTGCTTCTTCTGTGTTTTGTACTTCTGCACACTTAATACACTTAGCAAAATAGTTCATTTATTTCTAACATAGGGTTGCGATGAGATTTTTACTATCATTGGATTTTAATTAGGTACAATCATTTCTCTAATAATCACAGAACATCAATATGTTATTATTGAAAAACAAATAAATTTACAAACTCAACTCCAACTTGACTTGAAAGATGTGGACCAAATTTACAAGTTCTCTTATTATGACCTGATTTTTTATATTTTCCACATAATTGGAATTGCCCTTTTATAATAGCCCATAAAGATTTTGCACTCTTTTCAGTTAATCTTTATCTTTTTACCTATTCTTTTTAGGTCTACTAGGCATAACTCTTTCAAATGGTGGATGAATCTCTTTATCAGAGTTTAGTGGCCAGCATTTTTTCCCTCTAAGTGGTTGAAAGACATTCTCATAAACTTTCATTTACCTCTCTCTATGATAACACTCATCCATATATGCCTCAAATTGTTGCTTGGTGTATTAGTAGAATGGCTATAAGGATACTCACAAAGTTCCCATACCCTACAACTGTAAGTCTTTTTCCTCTCTAATTGGACGATATGTGTATCATCTTTATTGATCACCTTATGTTTCTTGTCCATATTCTAAATGACTTTCCATTTTATTGCATTCAATTTTTCTTGTTTAATTTCTTTATCACTTCAGGTGATATGTCTCCCTTCCATCTCTTAGCTTCTTTGCTAAGGCCAGAGTGCTTATTGGTCTTGATAGTTTCCAACATGTTGATGATAGGGTGATTTATGACCACCAAAATTCAAGAGTAAAATGTATTACACATGTTGTTATATACAATTGGACATTTAGATTTAGTGCTTTGGAAGGCCCTGATATACGTACCTTGCACACATCCTATATGTAGCAAAGGACAATACAGGACTCTAGTCTCGCATGAATCTCCATAAATTAAAAATAACAATTTAGAAGAGTTCATAAATTTATATATAACTTCTTTTAGTTGGATAACATACCTTTTGTATATCAAATATCATTCCTTCACCATCTCCAACATCTAAGTTAATAGCTAATTGCTTAATAAACCTTGTCCAATTCTCAATAATCTCCACCTCAACAACTACCCATGTAATTGGCAAAAGCCTCAATTACCATTAACTCCTATGGAATTTAGAAGTTATCTTTGGTACTTCGTCTTAAAAAAACATCCACCCATATCGATTGTAGGTTATAACTTACCTTCATCCATTTTTTATAGCACCAAAACATACATACATTCTCTTAAATACCAACTTATCTTTAGACATTCTAAGTTAGAGCTTGATTGTCAAACCTAAATTCATTTATTTCATATAAAAAATATAACTATAAAGCTTTCCATATTTGTTAGACGATAGTTATGCATTAGTGTGCGTTTTTCTAAGTATTTGTCCTATGTTTCTTGCATACTAGTTTATTATTGTTATATTTCAGGATTCATTTCGAATGTTTTCGTTTAGTTTGATCTTCATTGTTGTTCTTTTATGTTTGATGTTAATTTAGGGTAAGAATTGATTATTTTGATGTAGGATTGAAGGTTGGCAATTTTGAGATTGAGCTAGAGACCAAAAGAGGAGAAGAGAAGAGGAAGCATTCTGATGCGGGGTTCACTTAATTTTTAGGTTTTCTAGACTATATAAGATAATAAACTCCTATAAAAGAGGGGGGGACTTGAGACCTCTATGTAGAATAGCTTCCTGGAGTGAAAAACCCAAGTTTGGAGTCTTAAGAAAGGTGGAGATTCAAGGATCAGCAATCACAATTGGGAAAAGAGCTTACCAACACTGAAATTTCAAGATTCTAGCAAAGAAGATGAGGAGTTCTTTTATTTAATTTTCAGTTGTTTTATCTCTTCTAGTCATTGTATGATAGAATATTCAATTGTTGGGGATGTTATAGACACCATGAGTGGCTAATTTACTTTGTGGGATTACTTTTGAACTATCTTGTTAAACTCTTATTTTATTGATTTGAATGAAAGATGTCTTTAATGAATGTTAAATACATTTATATCTTACAATAGATCGAGATATTGAGTAGGGTAATCTGTGTAGGATCATACAACAAGAGTTGGCATTCTATAGACCTACGTTCATCAAGTAATTGATTAGTTGAAAGAGAGATCTTGGCTAATTTAATTGATCACCCATAGAATAACTTAATAACTAGTTAAATTAATGGAGTGATTTGGTAGATTGAAAGATAGCTTAATCATCTTCATTTAATTTGATTAGGGACAATTAAGTACAACTTTAGATAGGGTAGTTGATACATTTGGACATCTTAGATGAGACGTAATTCAACTAATAAAATAGGAGGGAGACAAGATAGGGAAAAAGTGATCTCTAGTTGTTCAAATCTTGAATTCCAATTTTCTGCATTTTGGTATTATCAATTGCTCATTGTTAGTCATTTAATTTTAATTTAATTTTTCAATTTATTTACATAAAACAATTTCGAGTCTTAAACAAAGATTGATAAGTGGTGCCTAAGCACAATCCTCGTGGGATCGATATCCACTTTTTAACTATAAGTCACGACCTATATACTTGTAATTCTTGAGCGTAAAACTAGTAGACTGTTTTCCAATCAACAAGTTTTTAGTGCCGTTGCTGGGGATTGTTTGTTTAACATCTTGTTTAGTTTAGATTACTTTTATTTAAGAGTTTTTAATATTTTCCTTATGTATTTACAGGTGTATGAAATCAAGGAGCACGCGAAGTTCGTCAGAAATTAGTAACAATGAGTTTCCTAATATCATAAAACACGAACGAAAGCTAAGAAGAGTGAAGCATCGAAATAGTGTACAAAGAGATATGGCTGAAGAATAAGAGCAAGGAGGAGTTAAGAGAACATTGATGGACTTCGTAAGGCCAGAATTCAATCCTCAAGGAGTTGCGAGGCCAGTGGTTTAAGCTAACAATTTTAAGATTAAGCCGGCACTCCTTAACATATTGTAGAATAGTGTGCAATTCTATAGGCTACCAATTAAGATCCAAATGCCTATATTGCTAATTTTCGGGAGATTTGTGAGACTTTACAGTTCAATGGAATGTCCGACGATACAGTAAAATTGAGATTATTTTCTTTCACTTTGAAAGATCGGGCAAAGGCATAATATAATTCGTTACATTGGGGGCAGATCACTACTTGGGAGTAGCTAGCACAAACATTCCTTGCAAAATATTTTCCATTGACTAAGACGAAGACGATCATAAAGGACATCACAGATTTTCAGCAAACTGATGGGGAATCTCTCTATAAAGCCTAGGATAGATTTCAAGAATTAAGGAGAAGCTGTCCCCACCACAACTTTCCAAGGGAGTTCCTGTTATAGACATTTTACAATGGTGTGAATTTGAGCACGAGAGGAACCATAGATGTAGTTACTGGAGGTTCTTTAATGAGGAAGACTATTGAAGTAGGTTATAACTTTTTGGAGGAGTTGGCAAGCAACAGTTGCATGTGGTTAAGTGAGAGGAATCGACAAGGTCAAAAGGAGTAAAAAAGTATGATCCCTATTGACTTTGTTACTGCTTTACAGGCACAGATCACAGCTCTTACAAAGCAATTGAGCAATATGCAAGGAGCATCGTGATCCACGACCAAAGTTATGTAAGTACAGTGTGAGCTATATGGGCAGAACAATTATAACTCAGCTAAATGTTTCTAGTTAGGAGCCAGTGGTACAGAATAGGTAAATTACCTGAGCCAGTCACAAAGAGGTAATAATTCGTACTTGAATACTTATAAATTGGGGTAGAAAAACCATCTGAATTTTGTTTGGAGTACTAATAATACAAGTGGCCAAGCCAGATCACAAGGACCTCCTGGATTTCAACAAGATCGAATTAGATCAATGGATAGCAAATAGGACAAGCTGATAGATGTTTTGGGGTCCAAACTGGCAACTCAATAAGAGAACCAGAAGAGGATGCTTTTCAATCAAGAGGAAAGTCAGAAGAGGATGGAAGTAAAGTTTGATTAGATTGTGAAGAATCATGCCTTATCCATCTATAATTAGGAGGTTCAGGTAGGTCAACTCACTAACGTTTTATCTTTTAGAAGTGAAGGTAATCTACCGAGCAATACTGAGGTCAACCCAAAGGAGTGAATCATGGTCATCACTCGGACTCAAGAAAAGAAAACTGAACATGTGAAGGAAGATGGAGACAAGAGAGAAAGAAAAACAGTTTTCGAAGTCCTTCCAAATGAGCTCGTAATTGAGCCGATCAAGGAGCCTCAACCTGGAACTCCATATCCTATTTTTCTCAGGGGAAGTCAAGTTCAAGTATGGCAACGAGGAATTTTAAAGACATTGAGTTAAACAAGATTGAGGCTGTAACGAATCAACTAAAAACAAACCTCACGTTATAGGAACCAATCAAGAAAAAGGTGAAGGAGCACATAGCAGAAGGAAATCCTAACATAGCATAGAAAAAGAAGACCCAGTGATTTTCTCATTCCTTACAGTATCAATGGAGTCAACATAGCCAGGGAATTTGTGGATTTCAGAACAATTATCAACATGATGCCCTACATTTTTAGTCAAAAGTTGGAGTTAGGAGAGTTATAGCCCACAAAGATATTGGTGAAAACGACCGACAGAACAGTGCACCAACCAAAGGGGATTATTAAGAACATGCAAGTACAAATTGATAGATTCATATTCCATGCAGATTTCTACATACTGGATATTGAAGAAGAGGTGGAAACCCCTATGGTAATTGGACGACCGTTCCTGGCTACTTCTCGCTCAATAATTGACGTTGATGGGGGTAAACTAACTCTGAGGGTAGGAAAGCAACAGATAACCTTCAAAATGTCAAAGAAAGACAACGGTTCCCCTCTACTTGTAACTAATGTTAAGAAAATTGAACCTTAAGGACAATGGGAAGAGATTAAGGATTCTGGGAATGCAGTCAGAAGGAAACGATTGCGTAGGAGAAGGTGAAGGAAGCAAAACCACAAGGAAGGTGGAATCCATATCAGGGTAACTCATTTGCAGATTTTGAAATCAATTACTACACTACTACTATACTGTTCATTTGAACAGCCTTAAACACAACGAGAATGTCGAGTTACCGATGTTAAAGGAAAGCGTTGCATGGGAGGCAACCTATGAAATTTTATTTTCTTTTGTTTGTCTTTGTCTATTTGTGTGTTTGATTCATTTAGTATGACTATGTTTGAACTGAGTTTACTTGATATTTATTTACATTTTGTTTAAATTTCAACTTGTTTTCTCTTCAAATTTCTTATTAGTAAGATTATTTTGATGTGTTTGTAGGTTGCAGGACTGTTAAAAATGCATGCTAGACTTGGAAGAAGGTTTAGAAGTGGAGAATTTGCACCAACCTATGATCATAGGAATTGGTAAGTTTCCCACGACCATGGGAAGACTCTCTAGAACCTTTTTAGAGAGTTAACCTATGATCGTGGGAAAATTTAAAATTCCCTCTCCCCTTCTTCTTTCTTCATTCTTTAACTTTTAACACTATCTCTCTCTACAAAACTCTTGATTTCTCTTTTGCAATGGCTTCGAAGCTGATGACAGCTCAGAAACTAACTGAAAAATTGCACCTTCAAGTCTTCGATGAAGGTAACGGTCACTTTTTGTGCCCAATTTCCCATTTAAAAGAAAAATAAAGGTATGTGTTTTTGGGGCTTTAGAGATAGAGAATTAATTACTCCTAGATATTTTGACTTTGAACTATTAGAAACTATAGGAGTGAGGTGTAATGTTGAGTGATTAGCTGCAAACATTGGTTGGGGTAGGTTCATTCGTTGTAATGTGACGATTTACCCTATGATGACTGTCGAATTTTTCACTACTGTGCACTATAATCCTAAAATGGGTGTATTCTGGTTTAGGATAGCTGGCGATGTTTATAAACTTGATTATAATGTCATTCGTGCACTTTTCAATTTATTAAGCATAAAAGTTTTAGATGATCATGATAGCTTTGATGTTGATAATTACTAGTAAATTCTAACGGCTGAAGCTAATTTTGACTCTAGAAATGCACCAAATATTTTAATTCATAGCATCGAGCATTTACTTTTTCATAAATTTATGTGTTTAATGGTTTTCAATAAAACTGAAAGTAATAATTTCTCGACCAAGGAACTTTTCTTCCTTTGGTGCATGGATCGAAAAATCAAAATCAATACACCTTATCGGATTTTTCGATCTATTGTCAGTTGTGTTAATAAAAAGATCTCTTATTTTGGCATTTCTTACATTGTTACTACTTTGGCTTTGTTTTAAAACCTTGATGTGGATAGCGTACGTATAACTCAATATGATATGTTTGACATATCTTATTTGAAGTGCTCTGAAATTTTGGAGCCCCATTATATGGAGCTATGAAATCCTCAAACATGCACTGCAGTTAAGAATAGGAAGGGCAAGGATGCAGCCACTTCCCAACCATCCGCATCCTAAGCGATCTCGAAGCCACAAGAAGAAGTATTGAAAGAGGAAACAACTGCACCAATAGAGGTTGACAGATTTCAGCAAATCCTCGACCAGGTAGCCTCTAATCATCAGCAAATGATGTTGCAAATTAATGAGCTCAGCACCCAGATGAGACAAGTCCATAAAGAGTAATGATATATGAAGAAGAAATTACTCAATTTCTTTCAAAGGAATAATTTCAAAGCCTCTTCGCCAACACCGTCGCCACCACAATCTCCGTAAGCCCTTCTTACCCTAAACTTTTAAATTGTGTTAATTAAATTGTTAATTGTTTTGTCTTTTGTTTGGTTTGATTTCTTTTGTTTGGTTTTATGTCTTTTGTTTGGTTTTATGTCTTTTTTTTGGTTTGATGCCATTTTTCCTTATTTTGTGATTGCCTTATTACATTAAGGACAATGTGTTCTTTAACCCTGCGTTTGGTTCATGTCCCCATGGGTGGAGACAGATGACAGGGACAGAAAAATCTTGTCTCCAACCTGTTTGTTTGCTGTCCCCACCAATTTCTGTCCCGACTCTGGATGAAAGAGACATAAAATTTTTGTTCCTTCCAAAACCAGATGACAAGAATGCAGAGACGGAGACAGAAACAAAACACACACTTAAATTTACAAGAAAACCCTCCCCACGATTTACTTCTGATTAATTACAGTATAATTTAATTAATTATATTGTAATTAATTAGTTAATTATAATATTTTAATCAATGAATAATAATATTTTAATTAAATATAATGTAATGTAATTAAATAATAACAATAATTTAATTAATTATATTGTAA
>JANZXR010089907.1:0-10514 GCA_027575705.1 Erythroxylum echinodendron
ATATAATTAATCGATTATATTATAATAACTATTAAAATTTTCCCCTATTTTAATTTAAATTGTGTATTTAAATTGCATATTTTGAGTGGCACTGAACATACGTAATTTAAATTAAAATAGGGAAAAAAATGTTATTCAATAACATAAACAAATGCGGCTACATCTTCAAATATTTGTTTTTTGATCAATTCATTTTTGAGAATTTCAAATTTAGCTCTAAATACTTTAGCCAATAAATCTGGTCTATCTTGTGCCTTTTCATGATATTTAAGATTGTCTTGTATTTCTCTCCATATAGGGTTGCAAGTCATAGTAAGGAAAATATCTGGTTTACCATATTTTTGTACCAGAGCCATTGCATTAAGATAATGTCGTTTCACCTCTGGCCACAAATGTGTAAATTCCCTTTGATGATAAATATGAGAGCTATATCAAATCCAACTTTTGTTAAATTTTTATTACATGTAGGAGAAGGCACTGAGCCAGTAGATGAGCAAGATCAAATATCATTACCAAAAGAATTGGTTATTTCTTATAATAGCAAGGATGAGTCTTTTAACAGGTTACAATTTTTTTCATTATATATTTTACTATCCTTTTTAAAAGAATTACATTTACATTTTCCTAATGCATCATTACCTTGACTAGGTTACTTGAAAACGTCTTCCCTGACCTAAGCTTGTATTCATCTAATCCGTATCAGATGATAAATAGATGTGTACTGTGTCTAACAAACAACTGTGTTGACAAAATTAATGACATGATGATTCAAAAATTGTCAAGAAATATACATTCACACATGAGTTTTGACAAAAAGATTGACTGACATGATTTTCTCAATTCTTAAAATCCTGAAGGCCTACCTCTATACAAACTCTTACTTAAAGAAGGCTCCCTAATTATGATATTGAGAAATTTGAGTCCAATTGAGGGAATATGCAATGGGACAAGTTTGATATACAGGCAATTAAAAGATCATACAATTTCTGCAGAAGTTGTCTTTGAACCTCACAAAGGAAAATTGATTTTTGTACCTAAAATTCCCTTACAGTCTTCAGAAAATGAAAAAAATGGAATACCTTTCATCAGAACACAGTTCCCTATTCGTTTGTATTTTGCAATGATCATAAACAAATATTAAGGTCAAACACTTGATCATGTAGGAATTTATCTCCGTCAGCCTGTATTCTCACATGGACAACTATATGTAGCTCTATCAAGAGCTCGAACTCCTGAATCAGTTAAAGTTCTAATTATTCCAGGAACTTTTGAATCTTCAAAGTTTGATCAAAAGACAAGAAATATTCTGTTTCATGAAAATTTTCAATTAGTCAAATTATAAAAGATAGAACTGTCAAAAGTTATCTTAATTGTTTCTTTTCAACTTTATATAATTTCATTTCATATAAAAAATTCTTTCCCTGACTAATTCATTAAATGAATTGTTTTAAGATGAAAAACTATTTATTGATTAAGGATATTTTACCTGGTGCTCTTCTATAAACTTAAGTAATTCCTTAGTATTTTTAGTTTGGAGAAGAGCAGACTTAATATTACCAGCAATTATCACCTTCATATACATCAGACTCAATTTGTTCAACATTTCCCATTTGTTAAAATGGATTTTCTCCTCATTAGTGTTCAAAAAATTTAGTAAATCTAGTTTCTCAATTTTGAGTGTCAAATCCAAGTCCAAAACCTCAAGGTACACATGGATTTGTTCGCTCTGTTCAAATAAGTTTAGTCTATTAAATACCATAATAGATCAGAGGTTTGGGTGTATGGGAATAAGTGATACAAGAAATTAAAACTTAGCATTAAACTTTGAGTCATATAACAACATGCTACACATATTCATAAAAACTTCATAAATTGTATATTAATTTTCACATTTGGATAATCCAATAACATACCTTACAACTTATAATAATGCTAATATGTACATAATTTGATAATCACACATGCACGAACGGGAAATATTTATTATCTTTAGATATTTAAACACGATTAATTGAGTATATGCATTACTTACATTCATTCTAATTAACTATAAAATAAACTAACCCTCTTTAAGCGTTTTCAAAATATTATATAGCAATGAGCTTCAATTACCCGTAATATTACAATTCATTAGCATCATATTATGAGTAATTGAAAGTTAAACATAATATTTGGATTTAAAAAATTATTATTAACACTGTTGGGCCCTAAATATTATTTCTTTTTTATTTCATACATATAGGGCATCAATTTAACATTCATAATCATCAATACCATAAAGGTTTTGGATACACATTTCATACATACTGCGCAAATCATGCGCATTTCAGGTTAATTACTAACTAGTAGAAACCAGGTGGACAGGTCTTCAACAGTATATGAAGCAAGGAACATTAACGAAAATAAGTTTATGCTTGGAGCACGACACAATATATTATTCCTGTCCTGTACTTGCTGCACTTTTGCTAAGCTTGGCATAACGGATACATCCCTTGCTTTTGTAATGGGTACGCATCCCAAGGCACGAAGCATCAAACCCTATGGATGACATGCGGTGAGCGGCTGGGGTTGATCTATATACTATTTATCAAATTCCCCGTAACACAACTCCAAGTCCAACAGCAGAAACCCGTTCTTGCACTAACATAAGAAAACAAAAATTATACGGCAAAGAGAAACTAATAATGGGCAAAACACTTAAAACACAGCAATCTTCAGATCATCATCTTGTGTATTGATGCATTTCAAACGGTGGCAAGTTGCATATTCCGGGTTAGAAGGATAAAAATAAACAGAATGCACTGAAGAAGCATAAGGCATGTAATACAGGGAATACATGATATACCATGTGTCAAATGGATTTCGCGAGCAACTACTGGTGAAAAGAATCGCAAAATTGATCACAAAATTGTTCCCGTCAAGAACAAATGGTGGGCACATTTCATTGATGACGTCCTTTAATGTGCGTGGCAATAGCAAGAGTTTTCAGCCCCGGCCCTGGGCAGGGGCGAGCTGGGCCTGCCCAGGGCTCACTTTTTTTATAAAAAAATTATATATATAATTTATTAAAAAAATTTTTTAATTATTTTTTAATTAAAATAAGAGGTCCATATTTTTTTTTTGTCAAGTCTATAAAATTTTAGGATCGGCCATGAGAGTTTCTGTAATCTTTTGAAACAATTCTCTAATCTACCCAATCAGTAACCTTGTTCTCATATTTTTCGCCGTTATCTTCATTACGAGACCAGCTCTAAAAATCTGTCAAGTAAGACAGTCAGCCATGTCAATGATACTAAAGATACCATACTGCAGCATACCCATTACTCAAGATCCAGATTCTTTTTCATTGCCTCATAAACCATATAAGGTAATGCTTGCAGATGGAACTACTTTGAGCATATTGGGAAATATCCCTCTGTAGAATCCCCTAGTCCCTTCACGTTTAAATGTTCTCCAAAACACGTCTGCCATTCCCTTGTAAGCAGTGTCTCTGTTAAAGCGCTGAGCTTGCATTCTGATAAACAATAACAGAATTAGGCTTCACGGGGAACAAAATGAACCAGATATCCATTCAATTTGGAACATAGATTACCTTGTTCTAACCACCTGCAATGGATAGACACAAGTTGCCCCTAGAGCTCCCGACAGAGTCCCACATCCCAGTTGCACAAGTGGACCAGGTTCTACAAAGAAGATTGCTACTTTCAGTATTTGATAAAAGTAAGCATATGACTGTTGGAATTATGCCCATAACCTAATTGGTATGTTATTGATTGAACACATATGCTTTGTAATTATTAACTTTGTTTAATAACATAGCAAATGATATATTATCATATTATGTTTATTGCTTTTATTCTAATACGATAACTCCTTGATTGCTTTTATTCTAATACGATAACTCCTTGATTAAATTTATACAATTGTCATCATAATGGAGATTATAATAATGAGAATCAAGTCTTTAGGATTTAATCTAAAATTGTTCTTGATCGTAGGATCATTAGAGAAGGACTTTAATGATTCGGTTATATCAATATGTATGTAAAAGTATATATTGGATGGATATTAGTAGATTTCATTTACTAAGTTACATATATAGATGATGCATACGAAGATATGTTCATTGAACTGACCAAACTGAGAATTTCCAGTGGTTAATATTACCTATGCACTGTTAAGTGAGATATTCTTATAAGGATTTAAATATATATTTTTCCTTTAACCGAGATCATCATAATAATCAATAGGTCACTTATTATATTTTGATGTCGGACATTGAATGATCATTGGATATAATTAAGTACCTATCTGATTAGTGGTGAGTCAAGAAGGGATCCATCGACTCTAGGTAATGAGTTTGAACTCTATGTTATCATTGATCTTAAATGGTTATTTCAAGACCTTGGCTAGGGTGATTGAATGAGTGAAGAAAAGGAATTTTCTAAGTCATTCACCAATCATTAATGATCGACATGTAACATAGTTGGTTATCTAATAAGGCTTGACAGTTAAACCATACCTTAGGATAATCCGGAGTTGTAATGATGGAAGGAAATAATACATTATCCTTAACCAGGTTCCGTCTTTGTAAGGTTGTTACTTCACACTATTCGATCGTTGAGGAGTGTTGTTAGACGTCAACCTTGATTAGTAGTTAATTAGATTAATTACTACCGGTTTAGTGATGAACCTATATAGTCACACACTTACGAGTCTAATATTTCTTGCTTATGATTATTTAATTTATTATGAGATAATTTATTAAATAATCTATATGGCATATTATTATATTTTTTGCTAGCACAGAAAATCTAATTAATATTGGAAACTCTCTTGTATAAAATAAATGAATCAAATAAAATAGTTTTATTTTATTTCATTTATAAAAAAAAGGGCAAAGAAGGCATCGGTTGGTGATATTGCCATGGTTTGTTTTTTGGTTTTATTTTTTAAAAACAAAAACGAAACAAAGAGATGTGTTGCATCTCTCATTTTTATATCATACTTGTAAGAAAAGAGAAGTTGCTTACAAAGAGAAGCTGTTCTCTGGTTATTGTTGAATGTTTAATAAAACAAAGTTAAGAGAGTAGTTATCAATCTTATCTTATCTTGGTTTGTAACGTTTTAAAATAAAAAACGAAGAAAAGAGTCTGGCATGACTCTCACATTTTTTTTATGTACATCTTTAAAAAAAAACCAAAGAAGAAGTTTTTGTTATTTTTCTCTGGTGTCGTACGTATGTTTTAAACAAAAGAAACAAGGAGTTTTGTTTGCTTTTTACATACTTGAAATCAACAAGAGAAAGGGAGATAAAGTTGTTTGTTTCATTCTTGAAGAAAGAGTTCTTCAAAATCTTCCATAGCCATATCAAATGTTGAAAGCGGGATGTATTTTTCGGCATGGCATTTGATATGCTCAAGGTTTGTACACATGATGTCATAGAAATCTTAAAAGCATTCGGTTAAAAAGGTGTTTGACAGATGTTGAATACACGGTGTAATAGAAGGTTTTGAAAGCATGTGGTTAAAAAGGTGCTTGATACGTATGGTATAATACATGGTTTTAAAAGCAATTGGAAAAGCATTTGGACAGATGTAATCTATCAAAGATGTACATGGAAAACTCATTAATTATCATTGGTCAGATGTTGTTTGTTTTCACGTGGATACAGGAACAGAAAAGTTACTTGTTGATGTAATATGCATGAGTTTATACTGGTTTTCACATGGATACAGAAACGGAAAATATATGATACTCGTTTCATATACTTTAGTTTATATTGCTAAACGATGTTAATTGTAAATGTTATTTGTCAAGGTGATATGATCACTAGTGTTATCAAAGTTGTTTTAATAACATGAAATCTTGACCTTTTAAATTATTGAGTTTATTTTGATATCATATATGATATTTCAACAAAAAGGATTTTCTATCTAAGTAGATGATAATATTTATTTTTGTTTACAAGGAATAGCTTGATAACCAGATGACTTGTAGTTTAGGGATAAATAATATTTTCTATTGCATATGAAGCATATGTGAGGAAAAATTACTTAATTTTATAATTTTGGCCTATACTACCTAAGGAGTATAATATTAATTAATTCTCCATCACTTGGATGGACAAACTCAACTATACTAATAGGAACGACTTGACAACCAGGAGACTATATAGTATTGATCCTACTATAAAATTTTATATGATAAAATAGGTAATTTACCACTCTAATTATGCATGAGTAACGAATTGACAACTAAGGGGCTCATTCATGTTTTAAAGATTTTATATCATTTAGATAAAAGTCCATGCCTTAATGATATATGATTGTGTTCTTATTTTGGTGTTTTCTCTTTTATTAGAATTTTCAAAATGTCTATTATATCACTGCAAAGCATTCTTGATGCTAACAAGCTAGGAGGTAACAATTTTGATGATTGGTACTACAATTTGAGAATTGTTCTCATACATGAGAAACTTATCGATGTGATCGATAAACCCATAAAGGAAGCGCCTCCCGAGAGAATTGATGATGCTAATGCATTAGATGAATATTTTAAGTACAATGAACAAAGTACTAATGCCAAGTGCATTATTCTGACATCAATGAGTTCTGAACTCCAAAGGTAGCATGAAGGTATGAATCCTGCACATATCATTGAGCATTTTAAGAAGATGTATAGGTCACAAAGTAGGAATGCTAGATACGAGTTATCTAACTCCCTATTCAAGTCTGAACTGAAGCCCAAATCTCCTGTGGGACACCATGTTGTTAAGATGATTGTTCTTATAGAACAAGTTGAGAAGTTAGGGTGTTCACTAGGGAAAGAGCTCTCACAAGATTTGATCTTACAATCTCTTAATGATAATTTTTCACCGTTCATTGTTAATTTTAACATGAACAAGATGGATTGTGATCTTCATGAAATGCTCAACTTGTTGATTTATTATGATAATCAAGTAGCATCATCTGGAATGGTGAAAGTATCAAGGTCTGTGAACTTGGTTGTTAACTCTTCTAAGCGCAAGTGGATGGGCAAAAAGAAGCCCAAGAAAAATCATCTCGCATGTAGGTGTTTGGAACAAATCCAAGGGTAAGGAGAAGAAAGTTGGCCAAAAGGATGCTGAATGTTTCTTTTGTATAAAGAAGGGACACTGGAAGAGGAACTACCCAGAGTATTTGGCTACTTTGAAAGGCAAGAAACAAGGTGAGAAATTTATGAAAAATGTTTTCATGATTTCTTTAACTACTATTAATTCTACTAAATGGGTATTAGATACTGGTACTAGCTTTAACATCTGTAATATGTTGTAGGGTCTAAGGACCAGTAGGAGATTGAAGAAAGGAGAAGTAAAGCTATAAGTTGAGAATAAAGCAAATGTTGTTGCCCTAGCTGTAGGAACTATTTCTCTTGTTATGCCTACGGGAAAGACTTTATTATTAGAAGATTGTTATTATGTTCCTAAATTTGTTTAGAATATTGTTTCCATTTCGTCACTAGACAAGCGTGGATTTCATACAATCTTTAGGAATAACCAATGTAATATATTTCATGGTGATGAATTATATGTAACTGGTTATTTACAATATGGTCTTTATGTCTGACCTGAAATATATGTTTATTCAATTATGAATGTTTTTGGTCAAAAAAGGAAGAGGGGTAATCAAGCAAATCAAACTTACCTTTGGCATTGTAGACTTAGTCATATTGGTGAGAAAATAGTAAACAAGTTGCACAAAGAAGGATGCCTCGGTCAATATGATTATGAATCATATGAAATTTGTGAATCTTGTCTCAAAGGCAGAATGACCAAATCTCCTTTTACTGGAACTGGAGAGAGAGCTAGTGAACTTTTAGGATTCATACATACTGATGTATGTGGACCTATGAAAGTTCAAACTAAATGTGGATATTCTTATTTTATCACCTTCACTAATGATATGTCAAGATATGGATTTGTGTATCTTATGAAATACAAGTCTGAATCATTTGAAATGTTTAAAAGATTCTGTAGTGAAGTTGAAAAACAAACTGGTAAGAGTATAAAGGCACTGAGATCTGACCGTGGCAGTGAGTATCTTAGTGATGATTTTGCTGATTATCTAAGGCAAGATGGAATCTTGTCGCAGTGGACTTCTCCAGGAATACCACAACACAATGGTGTTTCAGAAAGGAGAAATTGAACTTTATTGGATATGGTGGGATCCATGATGGGGTTCACTGATCTTCCTATCTTCCTATGGGGATATACTTTAGAAGCTACTGCCTATTTATTAAACAAAGTTCCCACTACAGCAGTCACTAAAACTCTATATGAGATGTGGAAAGGACATAAGCCTAACCTAAAACATTTGAAGGTTTGGGGTTGTCCAGTTTATGTTAAGAGACTATTGCTAGACAAGCTTGAAGCGAGGTCTAACAAGTGTAGATTTGTTAGCTATCCTTAGGAAACTATGAGATACTATTTCTATGATCCTTCTGAACACAAAGTGTTTGTGGCCAGAAATGCAACCTTTTTAGAAAGGGAGTTCCTTAATGATGGAAGTCATGGTGTAGAAATAGATCTTGATGAAATTCAAGATTTTGATGAGTCAACACAAGCTCAAGAGCATCAAATGCATGTTGAGCAACCTTTACTTGATGTCTTGAAGTTGACACATAAGGTACCAGCCTCAACTGTTGAGGAGAATGGAATGGTAAATGAACTTGTCCAGGAACCAATGCAACAACAAGATCAAGTAGAGGAAGAACCTATTAAACATGAACCTCTTAGAAGGTCTATTAGGGATCGTCGAGCACCAGATAGATTAAACTTAATGCTACAAGGTGATGAGGATAATCATATTGATGATATCCTATATATTGATGATGACCCTAAGACTTACAAAGAGGCTATGGCAAGTCTAGATCATGAGAAGTGAATTAAGACCATGGAATCCGAGTTAGAATCTATAATAATTAACAAAGTATGGACTTTGGTTAATCCCTTAAAAGATATAAAACTAATAGGATATAAATGGATATTTAAGAAAAAGATTGGAGCAGACGGGAAGGTTGAAACCTATAAACCCGTCTTGTTGCTAAGGGATCTAATCAAAAGGAAGGTATTGATTATGATAAACTTTTTCCCCTGTGGCAATGCTCAAATCTATTTAGATTCTACTTGCTATAGCTGCATATTATGATAATGAGATATGAAAAATGGATGTGAAAACAACGTTTCTTAAAGGAGAGCTCAAGGAAGATGTCTATATGACTCAACCTGAAGGTTTCACATTGCCATTTGCTCCTAATAAAATATGTAAGCTACAAAGATCCATCTATGGATTGAACTAAGCTTCACGAAGTTGGAATATTCATTTCAATACAACAATTGCAAAGTTCAATTTTGTTAGATGTGAAGCAGATACATGTGTGTACAAAAAGGTTAGTGAGAGCATAGTTGTTTTCCTAGTGTTATATGTAGATGACATATTGCTAATAGGAAATGATGTACCAGCTATGCAAAAGACAAAGATTTGGCTATCTGAACAGTTCTCTATGAAGGATTCGGGAGAAGCAGCTTACATTCTTGGAATCAAGATTTATAGAGATAGATCAAGGAAGCTGTTAAGGCTCTCCCAATCCATGTACATTGATACTATCTTAAAAAGGTATCACATGGAAAATTTTAGAAAAGGTTATCTACTGATAGGTACTGGAATTTCTCTTAGTAGGGAGGATTGTCCTAAAACAATAGAAGAAAGAGAACGCATAAGTAGAGTCCCATATGCCAGCGTAATAGGAGCTATCATATATACCATGACATGTACAAGGCCCGATGTAGCCTACACGCTAGGAGTTTGTTAGACCCTTAAGTCCATAATATGGGTTTGTCCGAGTGTTGGCGAGCCTTGACCAATGCTTGGCACGCAGGTCGGCACGAGGAAGGCATGTTGACGAGAGAATAAGGCAAAGTCATACGAGACCCGAGGGTGCGCGAAGCACTTAACTTCGGCGAGACAGGTTGAAGGTATGTATAATACACGAGGTTTTATACTAACTCGGTTTATGACTTATACTTAGTCATGGAGCGATGAGACTACACCATAAGAGAGCTGGATCATGGAAGATGGACTTGTCCATGGACGTGCATTAATGGACTTTTGTGCGGATAGGCCTTAGTGAACCCATCAGCAGTGACATGGAAACTGTGGATGATGTGGCACATGATGACATGGTGGATAAGATCACAGCGGATGAGCATCAGCCTTAAGAAATAAATATTATCTGGAAGGATCATCTGAAGATAGAGGAGATCTTCGCGGATAGAGATAATCATTCCAAGATAGGGTTTACCTTGTTAATGTGATGTAGCTTAATCATAATTAGATGGGGATGTCATCTATTGGTTAGATTGATGTAATCTTATTAGGATAAGATAGGATAAGATCATGATCTTAGTTAGTAGAGTTCTATTAGGATTCTACCTAAGTCATCTAGTGGAGCCTATAAATAGCTCATTAGAGGTG
>JANZXR010089928.1:0-10513 GCA_027575705.1 Erythroxylum echinodendron
TGGAAGATAACTTACGTAGTAAGATATTCTGCATGCATGAAAGTAACAGATGTGGTATCAGAGCAAGCATGAATAATCATGTATGAGGAGTTAGGCTCCGAAATCGGGGTCTGATAGATTATGGTATCAGAGCAAGTAGGAGTTGGACTTCAAAAACAGGGTCTCACAGAGTTGGTATCTGAGCATGAAGTATGGAGGGAGTGAGACTCCGGAATCGGGGCCCGACAGATTATGGTATCAAAGCATGAAAGCAAGTCTGAGTCAGACACCGGAAACGGGGTTTGACAAAAACATTAGGGGATAATTAGATTTTTTGGACAACAACTTAAATCTAAAAAGGTTTTATATTCAACTCTACAATCAAATTAGATTGACCTTTGAAATCTAAAAAAGATATAAGCATATTTAGAAACCTAATGAGAGAATTTTGGAAATTCAATAAGATTTAACCTCCCAAACATAAAATAATTATGAAAAGTTTAGAGTTAGACATTAAAAAACAAAATAAGGAATATACATGAATGGTTTCTAGAAATTCAATAGAACCAAAAATCATAAAATTATACGGCAATTATTGGATCCAAGTTGAGAATTATTTCTGGGCTCTGGAAATCATTTAAAGCCACAATAAAGAGAATTTTACTTGCAGTAGAGATTGCTGCTACATGATGGCTTCTCCTTAATGTCGTGATTGTCTACTAAGCCATTTTTAACCATGAATCATACAGAGGGACATCTGTTACAAGGGTTACTAATGAGAATAATAAATGGCATGGTTGATTACTATAGATAAAACTATCTTGAATATTTTATACATCACTTTCATATATGCTTATAACTACTATTTCCTAAGGACTTCTTTATAGAAGCTACTTGGAAAATTAATAGGCAATATTCAAGAGCCCTAGATGATGACTGGCAACTTCAATTCAATCGTACCTATTAATGAGGTAGAGGTAGTAAGAGTTTCTAGTCAACCCTATACTGAACTGAGGCAATGCTTAATGGACATTCAAATGACTAATATGTAGGACATATTTAAAATAATATGTAATTTTCCTTAATTACTACTCAGTGCTTTAAGAAGGAGACAAAAACTTCACTTTTCCATAATATTGTGATTATTCAAAGAAGCAGGAATAGAAAATTTTCCATTAATAAGCACAACATGGTGATTTACAAGCAAGAACTTTTACTAGAAGAAGTTGTTAACTACTTCAATGAGGTGATAAATGCTTTTTCCTACTTATAGTATCTTCTAATCAAATCAACACTGAGATAATTAAAGTGTTTATGTTTCCTAAAGAGAGTAATTTACTAATGAAACAATTCATCATACAAGTGATTGAAAACACTTTCAAAATTTTGAATAAACTCCTAGTCCAAATGGATTCAACATTAAGTTTTTCAACAAAAATTGGCCATTAATTAAGGTTATGGTAGTGTATGAAATCATGGAATTCTTAATAAACAGGAAGCGCCTTAATAAAAGTAAACTATTATTTTGACTTCTTTTTCGGTTCCCTAATTTTTATGACGCCATTGTTAGCATTTAGTAAGACCTAAACTGGTACACCAATATCAATAATAGCCGTAAGGGACCACGACTTACATCTAACACTACAACAAGCATAAGGGACCACAATATACAATCATAAACAAACAAGCATAACTTGAGGTAGATACCAAGCATACAAACCAACAGATTTAGGAGATCACACAAAACATAAAACACAAAAAAGAAAAGACCTACTATAATGAAATGTCAATCTCTAGATATAGACACCTAATGAGCGTGTGAGTTGAGTTGTTTGGTGTGTGCAACAACAATAATAAGTAATTACACTACAATCATCTAAGGAAGAACACAAAGGGAGGAAGAGGGAAGAAGGACGACATGAGGGATTGTGTGGAAATGAAGAAGATGGCATATTAGGGATTGGATGATTTCTATTCAAAACGTTGCATGAGAGAGGAGGTCTTATTCAAAACACAGCATGGTAGATTAGGGATTGGTTCGAAATGTAACATTGCCAATTAGGAATTGGTTCAAAACTCAACATCTCCTCCTCACGTAGAGACACTACATTACATGTGGATATAGAACCAACCTCCATAACCACATCAATGTCTGGTAGGTCCCATACCTATAGAATTAAAAAAATCCACGTCAGATATTTTTAGGCCACGTCAGCAGATAACTGATGCTGCTCTAACATTGTCAGTGGTTAAGGTTCAATTTGAACATTTTCCAAACATTAGGGTTTAGTTTGAATGTTTGATAAACATTAGAGTTCAATTTGAAAATTGTGAAATGTTGGGGGCTATTTTATACATCTGTGAAAACGTTAGGGGCTAATTATCTCTTTTGGCCATTAACTTAAATCTAAAAAGGTTTTATACTCAACTCTACAATGAAATTAGATTAGTTTGAAATCTAAAAAGGATACAAGCATATTCAGAAACCTAATGTGAGAAGTTTGTAAAATCAGTAAGATTGAACCTCCCAAACATAAAATAAATATGAAAAGTTCATAGTTAGATATTAAAAAACAAAATAAGGAATATATATGAGTGGTTTCTATAAATTTAATAGAAGCATAAATCATAAAATCATACATCAATTATTGTATCCAAGTTGAGAAATATTTCTGGGTTCTGGAAATCATTTAAAGGCACAATAAAGAGAATTCTACTAGCGGTTGAGATTGTTGTTGCATATTGGCTTCTCCTCGATGTCGCGACTATCTATTAAAATTTTCTAAAGCCATTGCCAACCATCAATCTTACAGAGGGACATTTGCTACAGGGGTTACTAACAAGAATAATAAATGGTATAGTTGACTACTATTGCCAGATGATTGATCAGAGAAGGTGAAGAAAACACATTATAGGTGGCTTGGATAGCTGCTACATCCCCTTCTCCGGGCTCTGACTTATCAAATTGGTTATAACTTACTTATTGGCAAAAATATTGAAATTGCGCAATGGCTTACAATATTATGGCTAACGGCTGCTGCTCCATAACTGTTAAAGAATAAGTAGGATCTTATTGGAAAAGATGCCTCTAGATGGAGATGAAGTTCATGGCCTAGAGAAGATGAGAACATTGCTGCTTGGACCAGCAGGAGAACAATATTGGTGGTATCTAGTAGTTAGTGGCACCAAAGGGTGGCGATTAGAGTTCGTTGGCTTTATTAGTGCAGAGCAGGTGGTGGCTAAACTATAGGTGGCAGCGGCAACATATAAAAAGGGTAGGATTTTCATAGTAAAATTATGGTTTCTTTCAGGAATAAGCTGGTGTTTAGACATGAGGTTAGGTTTGTTATCATTATATTAGAATAATGATTGTCTAAATATAAAGATAGAATTATCCTAATATTAAAATAAGACCTGGATTAAAGTGATCTAAATATATATAAAGTTATTCTTAAATTGGAATATAAAATTTTAGAAATTGGGTTTTGAAAAATGAAGGAAAGATTTCATTAAAACCTTAGGAAAAGTTATACACTAATGCAATGTAAGACCAATTACAAAAAAGTTCTAGTTCAACGGAAAAAAACTTGAGAATAAAGTTCTAGTTAAAATCCACATCTAAGTACTTTAGAATAAATATACAAACTAATCAAGACTTCGATGTTAAGTCTATTCACCCCGATCACTTGTACACACACATTAATAATTATTTGATCAATCAAAATTATAACTATTCCTAAGTAGGTTTTCATGAAAAGTCAAGTTACTTATAAGTTTGGTAAGTTTTTATTTGACAAACATTCTTTTTGTTAATTTTTTTTGGACATGAACCTAGCCTTTTTACGGAGAGGCAAACATTTGTGATGAATTTCGATCCGGTTACTCAACTAGGTCATGTCTTCATTAAACAACTTGGATGGAATGTTATTATAGCCTTTTTACATGGAAGCAAATATTTGTGATGAATCTCGATCTGGTTACTCAGCTACATCACATTCTCAACTAGCTGCTAGTTCTACTCATAACCTGAAGGCCAACAGAATAGTTATTTAATTGAAATTTATACATACATTTTAAACACATTACCTACCATATTGCTTTAGCTAATCATTCTTAGAAAATATACTAGCGATGCTACTTATTCGATTGGCTTAAAATTATAAATAAATATGACAACTTTCTAGGGTGACTAAACTAATACCTTATCCTAATTAAACTGCATATTTAGCTAAGGTAACCTAGGTCACTAATTTCACAAGCTAATAAATTTTTACAAATTAAAAGGCTATGTCTAAGGTTAAATCTATCTCGTTAAGTCCTAGCCATTAAAACATTCACACGAATCACATCATATAAACCTAAATAAACTATCATACAATGTACAAAATTCACACTCAAATTGAAAACACATAACGCTCCCCACACTTGAACAACACATTGTCCTCAATATGAGAAGAGTACATAAACGTACCAGGGGGAATAAAACACAATATAAGACTAACATAAAAAGAAAATACTAAAAAAAATGAAAAGAGAGGGGTTATAACACGAAATCATCAGGGTGATTGAGGTAGGGATGGTGTCGGAAGTGGCAGTTGCAAATGCCTTGAGCCTCAAAGTATCGATGAATATTGTTTATATCCCAGCTCTAGCGTCATTGTGTGAGGGCCATCTCCTTCATCATCCTGGAGTTTTCTACAAATGTGTCTGTGAGTGATTTGGTTTTGTCGAAAATCACAGAGACCACCTAGCTCTTCTTCCTCCTCTTCGGAATCCTCACTGGTTGAGTCCTCTTTTTATTGATGTGGTGCTAAATTTGAACTTGCCCGTCTTTTCCTAGTTTTGACGTGAGATTTGTCACTGATATCCTAAAGTTTTATCTTGTGGGACTTCAAGATTTCGACTCACCACAAGTGATGATTGTTTACGGACTCAAGACGATGGACAGTGAGTCCATCATAATCAACACTATAACACCCCACTCCCGCAACACACGTACCCGACTTACTGAGGGATATCCGAGTCCATGCCCCACGAAGGTGGCATGCTATAGCACTCGATCATTCAAATTTCAGTACACATTTTTTTTAAAACCATAACATAAAATGCGACAATTGATAACCAAAATGGGCCCACTCTATTCGTAAACTTTTTCAAACATAACAATACAATCATCAGAATTTTCAATAGCCATTTGGGCCTATTATAAATACAAAACATTTCCAATTCCAAAAACTTATTACATACCGTAATATTTAATTACAATTGATACAAAACTTTGCAGAATATACAATTTAGTATGAAATAAAGAAATACAATGCAAACACGAAATGATCCTGACCTCTTCTTTTACTCACATGAAATAGATATACTCCCGCTGCCTAACGGGGTATTTTTCTGAGTCTTGAAAGTAATTGCAAATTTTGGGTGAGTTTTGCGAAATCAATGAGTGACCATTATCGATGGCTCACCTAGTCACATAACACATAATTCGCACATTTCACATTATTTCACATTTCACACTATTCACATTCGATACACTTAATCATTTATCTTATGCATATGCAATGCACATAAGACTCACTTTTCATTTGTTATTTTATTGTGACCGAGAGCCTAAACTATCCCGCAGGGCTCATTAATAACTGTCCCTTATCCACTTGGGGGATACAGGGCTCATTAAATGTTGAGCCTGAGGCTCTAATTTACTTTGAGCTCGAGGCTCATTTTCACTCGTTGAGCTTTAAGCTCTGATCGGTGGCTACTCTGGTCAAAACAGCCATTATATTTTATACACTTATGCAATGAAATGCATCAATTCCATTCACTCACTTTCACATGCCATCGGACTGTAGTCCGGCATTTAACAGTAGAGTTGAGAAACATTTCTCATACATATGCAATGCACATTCAAAAGACATTTGTTATCGGACCGTGGTCCAGCACTTATCAATCATATAATGCACACTCAAAACACATTTTTCCATCACATTAAATACACATAGTTCATCCAATTCACATTCAAGTAGAACATCAATATCACAACTCCCCCAATACACAGTCATCGAACCTTCTGTCCGGAATCCACAATCGAATCACAATCCATCAACATTTATATGAACAATCAACAGTTAATCAATACAAATTCAGATAGAACACATAATGAAATGAGACCATCTCGGTCTACTCACAGTACACTCCAGATTAGCATTTGCTTCCAAATTCTGGAAACGCCTGACTGCGAACTTTTAACCTGCACAACCCTTTATGCAATACGTTGCACACACATTAATAATTTTACATATGTATAAGCATTCATTTATGCACATGTGTGTCTATGGAATATGTACGATGCATGTTCATGACAATCCCGATATCATTCCATAAATTTCACCCGAAAAGTTCCATTAAGTTTTAGGAATCTATAGACACCAAAATTACTCAATTTGAATTTCTATTTTCAAGTTAATATCAAAATCCACAAATTCATATGGAGAGGTAAAAGGATGTTTTAGAAATCCGCTACTTCGAAAATCAAGTCAATCGGATGTCGGATGCAAAAGTTAGAAACAAAAGAATGGCAAAAAGGGTCGGATGCTGCTCGCACTCGCGAGGGTCTCGCGGCCGTGGGGGCGGCTGAACGTGCAAGCTCGCGATCACGAGCTCTCGCGCTTGCGAGGAGAGCGTAGCTTCCTTGCCTCGCGAGGGCCAGCTTCCTTGCCTCGCGAGGGCTAGCTTCCTTCCTTCTCTGACTGCCAATATTTTTTCTTTTTCTTTTTTCTTTTTCTCTTCCACTTGTTCTTCTTCCAAAATGCATATCTTTTCACTCAGGAGTCCACATTTGAAAATTTTGGTGTCAACAGAAAGATAAAAGAAAGGCCTACAATTCCCTTGAGGACTAACAGACAATTTCCACCTCTATAATGGTCAAAATTCACTTCAAAATATCTGTCCTGTAAATCTCATCCTAAACAGTAACACAACTTCTAAAAATCATAACTTCCTATTCCATTATTCAAAAATTCATGCTTTATATAAATGGAGAGATTAAAACACAATCTACAACTTTCATGAAGAACTTAGAAGCAAATTCAACCTCTAACAGGGTCAAAATTCGCAATCAAAGTTTCTACCCCCATAATTTTACCCTAAACCACATTCAAACTTCAAAAATTCATAACTTAAAATTCCTACATCCAAAAATAGCATATTACACATCATTGGAAAGCTATGACATTCCTCTACAACTTCCAATAAGGATACTTGCTCCAGTTCAAATCATAACAGTCTAGAATTTGCCTCAAAATACAATATCCACAAAACCCACACTTATGGACAGTTTTACAAACAAAGCACATTAATCTTGGGAATAACATCCAAACGTCAACAGATCATAAGTTTCAACCCTTATATTGAAAAATGTCATACTTTGTAGAGATAGAAAGTTAACAAGAAAAGCTACAACTTTCATGAAGAACAAATTACCAAAATCTGCCTAATCAACCCAGATAAATTCCCAAAACTTCAGACCACAAAATGAAATTCTCCAACTACTGTTCATCCCTAAACCCTTTTCCACATTCATGTCAAAATTTGGAACTCTTCAAGCCAAAATTGAACATTATTTCCTTAACAAGAAATGTAGCCAAACTCCTCAAGTTTAATCACATAAAAAGTTATGGGAAAAACATGGAAACATATAAAAATCCCATTTTCAGCTTTTCAACCTAACTCGCCTTCTATCACTTCCATACTAATTCTACACTAATAAGTATCCAATTTATTCAATATATAAACCATAATCAAAGCAAGATCCCTACTTGAACATGTATCCCCAAAAATGGAAGCAACCTACACTAAATCATTTATCCTTTTCTACACTCATCTACAACATTAGTTAACATCCAAAACCTTTAAAACATCTCTAATTACATTTATCACCTTCTACCTTATCAATCATCAATTAAGGCAAGAAATTCACACACACACACACCCAATATACTCTAAACACAATTTTCATGCAATTAATTTAAATAAAATCACAATTAATTAAGTTAACTACAAACCAATCATTTATAACATATTTCTTACCTAATCAAGCTTCCAAATCTTCCAATCTTCAAAATTGTCACAAACTCTAACCTCCACTACCATAAACGATCATCATCATCATCTTGAAGGAGGAAAAACTAAGTTTTCCTTGTGGTAAAGAAGAAGACAACAAGATGGGAGTGACAAGTGAAAGAAAAGAAGGCAAGGTTCATCGTGCGTGGAGGTTGGAAACACAATTCGAAAAGAAGGAGAAGAGAAGAGATGGAGGTCACGAAATAAGAAAAAGGGAGAGCCAAGACGCAACAATAAAATGATCTTTCAAACAAAGGAGTGGAGTGTCGTGAGTGGGGAGGGAGTGGCTAGTGGTGGTGACACTTGTCACCGCCACTTGTCACTTTCCTATGGTCCCAATTGGACCCTTTTTAATAACTAGTCTATTTGACTTCAATTTCTAGTCCAAATTTTCTCTCAAATTTCAATGACATAGGTGATTAAATCCCAAAGTCAAAAATAAAAAATTTTCACTTCCATTCGACTCTTCATTCTACTGCTATTTGTCAATTGTCTTGCCACTTGGCATTTGTTTCTAAGACAAAATTTCTGAAAAAATGTCCCCGAAATTTCCAGAAAATTTTCTAAAATTCACTAAAAATTCTCAAACCTCAATAACCCTCTCCAACGAAATTTTAAGCACTCAAATCACATTTTTTTATAACAATCTCCTTTATTAACAAAAATATCGGGAAATATCATAAATGCATGTATAGTCATTTTCATGTGCAAAATGTACTACTCACATGTATGCGGATGCTAGATTATGCATGAACATGCAAAGGCATTTCTAAACTCCTATGGACCACTCAAAATTACTATTCTACTCTTCCCATCAGTGATGGGATGTTACATTTGGCCTTCTTCTAACCCCTGACATCAATGGAGAGAGTTAGTGGGAATTAAATAGACATTGATCCCATTTAATATGCGTGAAAACATTCACCCCTTCTTTAAAGGGTAATTTTGTCATCTTGCTTAATAAGCAAGATTCACACATGTCATCTGATTCACAATCAAATGACCCTAAACTACCACACTTGTGTAGCTTAATCATGTATCTCTCATTCTTGGATCAACATTCAAACCATTTTACTTATTCTTCACATCTTTAATGAGTATAACCCATTAGGTTCCTGGTTATATTAGTCACTTAAATTAACACTTAATTCAAGCAAGTCATAAGTGTTATCTAGCAACACATCATGACCCTCAATTAACCAAAAAGTCAGTGGTTTGACTACGAACCCTTCCATAAACAATGTTTCTGTACAATTTGTCCTTTCACCATCTATACCCTCACTTAGTTCAGAGTATGGTTAAAGTGTCAACTCCCACTAGATTGACTACATCACCCCTAGCCCAACTGATGTTAGCCCTTGTCCCCGAGGCTCATTACTTAATTAGATATGTCACTGAAGACTATCTTTATGACATTTCCATTTTGACCAAAGATTCTAGAGTAATGACCCTGACAAGAGGTCATGGTTATCATCTCCTTTTATCAGGGATGGTGAATCCTTTATTGGCTACTCAATTACCTTCGAATATCTCAAGTTGTACCTAATTACCACCCTCTAAACAACCTCTGAGAGGCAACGATAAATAGAGTCAAAGTATAGGATTAGTATCAAAGATATCCTTGAGTACCTCAAGTCTAAGGATATTTGCACAATTACTATGATGAGACTATCATTGACACTATAATAGATTATCCATATGATTGTCTTATAACAGGTCATCCAATTTACTTACTACTCTTAGTAAGAATCCATATGTTAACTTTAAACAACTCATGCTTATGGCTTATGAGATCTACTGTTTGATCCTATCAAGGAGCATAACATATGTCAGTCTGTCCACATTAATAATGTCTCATCTCATTAATCGTATAACTGGGGATAATTTAGATCCTAATATAATTACAAATGATAAGAATCTCATTATCATGATCTCATCATGATTTCCTTCATGCCATATAATGTATCAAGGACTTCATTAATTCAATCTAAGATCATTATCAATTCATAAAGAACATGAACATTAAATTAACAAAAATGCCCTTTTATTAATCATAACGATTTGTACGATAAATACTAAAGTTGATTACCTTTAGATCATTTCTCTAATAATGTCCCACTTGCACTAAAGTTAATCACCTTTGTATCTAATATCATAGGCAAGTATATGAGAATCATATCTATTTTAGGAATTAACTTAGTCAAACGATTAGCAATATTCTAATCAATGGGCACTCTCTTTATCTTGACATCATTATACCAATGATTTCTTTAATCAAATGGTATCGCTTGAGTACATATTTCAATTTCTAATGACACCTTATGTAACATCCTGTTTCCATAGAACGGGTCGGACCAGAGAAACGGGTCCAAGTGTGGTGAATCAGAGAAATTAGGAAAAACACATCTCA
>JANZXR010089969.1:0-10510 GCA_027575705.1 Erythroxylum echinodendron
GGTGGTTGAGACGAATCGGTTTCAGAAACGGTTCGAGGGATGCATCAAGATAAAGATCAAGCTTCGGAATAAGGTACTAATTAAATTTCTCTTTATTATGATTCATGTTAATCATTTTATAGAATTAAATAGATCCTGGTTTTCGGGAAATCAAAAATCACGAAAAAGTTTCGTGATTATTTCACTACGGTACGGATCAGATCCGGACCCGGTTTCCTAACATATGGGATAAGCATGAACACAATTTCTTCTCTATTTTAGTTTTTCATCTATTCTAGTCCTTGGAGAGCTTGCCATATGAAGGAACATAACTTGATTTTAGGCCTATGATCATGGCCTTTAGACTCATGTTCACAACATGAACTCTTATATTTGCGATAGAGGAGTTATTAATGATAAAGCAAAAACACGTAAGAGGGGGGTGATTTGTGTGTAACTTAAAAAATTCGAAAGTTACTATCAATTTATGTAAAAAATAAAAACCTTCTAAATTTTAATAGAAAAGTCTATAAATGGATGGAGCTTATTAAAGCTTAAAATGAAAGGAGCCTGTTAATGTTTAAAAAATGAAAAGAGCCTATTAACACTAAAGACGAAAGGACTCTGTTAACGTTTCAAAAACAAATTTTATAAAAATCAAAGTAGTAAATTTTCACAAGCCTCCCCAAGCTCACAAGTACATATTTTTCAAGGTTTTTCAATCTTCCACACTCGTAGTGTTTAACAAGCTTCTACAAGCTCTAAAAAAAATGAATATAGAGTTTGCTCAATATAAGCTTTCAATGAATAACAATCTCTCTTAAATAGAGTGATTTTACTTTCTAAGGCACAAGTAGTTTGATATAGATATAACTTTCAAGAATATTGATGCTACTAAAGTATTTCACAAATTTATATATAGTTCGATGCGCAGTGGCACTTCTTTAAGTAGATATTTTCTTCAACTAGTCATTGCTTCATTTTAATTCTAAGTTGACTTTGTATCTAACAAATCTTCGATATCATCTCTGCTGGAATCTTCCAATATTAAGAGGTTAAGAGAAAAGTTTTGTCAAAAATTTCTAGAGCTAATTGTTCGAATTAGTAAGATCCTTCCAAGTGTTAATCATTTCTAATAGGGTAAGTTCGTTACCAAGATTCTTGCAGGAAAGAAGGAATTTTTCTTATGATTTTATTTCTTTTTAAGAATTATGTTGTTACCAATAAAAGGAAATAACTCTGATTTAAATTTTAAAATATTATATAGTTATCATAAAAATCATTAATAACAAACCTTGAGCTAACAATCTCTCCCTTTTTGATGATGACAAGTAATAATGGATATATTTTCAAAATTCAAATAATAAAGGATTTTGAAAGATACATGTAACCTTTATATGTTCCAACTTATAGTCATGATTAGAAGGAGTCTTTCTTACAACAGGAGCTTATCATTTATGCATATCACAGATTTAAACTTCACAAGTTCAGTTCAACAATATTTCAATAAGCAGTAGAGAATATATCACAGATATAAGAGCAAATATGTCATCGAAAGCAAGTATGTCATTAACTCGAGGGGAAATAACTAGAGAGTAAGTCAAAAAATAACACAAGTATGCAAAAATAGACCAAACAAAATAGCGAAAAAAGTTATTAAGGAGATTCAGAAATTTTTCGAAGCAAAATCTACATGTCAAGAATTTGATTTTGCATGCTGTAGATATGGATACACATTTGATCTTGATTGAAAACAATTTCCTTCATTTGTTGAAGGATTAGATTATTTATGCTCTAGAGTGTGGTAAGGGATGATTTTTGTGGGGCAGGACCCAAAAGGTCTGCTGCTCTTTTAGTTTTCTTCTCCACCCACACATTGTTATCCAATTTATATCTTAATTGTTAGAGAATAGAGGAATGAAGCTTTCTAGGTTCATACCAATCCATATTGTCAAAAGACCTCCATAATGAGCAAAAATCTTAGTTAAAAGCATCCTATATGGCAGACCACCAGTGGTATTCTTATGACTTCCCTTATCGACCACAAATTTTAGGATGATTGCTAGGAGTTTCATCTTATTGCCCTTCAAAAGATTATACACCACATATTAATCTAGGAGACTGCATCTTTCCACTAAACTACTCTTTGGAAAAATTGAAGTAGCAAATATTGATGCAAGGAATCTTGGTAGTAAGTCCAAATGTCTACACCATTGTCTCCCTTCAAGGATATTCTCAGTGTATAAGTAGATAAAGTTCACAACTTCTCCCAAATCAAGATCAATAATGTCCCACTTATGACAAGGAAGGCCAATTCTGCCTATGGTAGTTATATTCAGTATGTTTCCTAATATTTCCTTAGTATTTAAGATCTCACACTCACATACCAAAGAGATGATTGCCAGCTTTCCCATCAATTTCATCTTTTCTTATGTGTGTGTAAAAACATCAAACTAAGTCATCACACACTGTTTCTTCCAAATTCAAAAAACTCTCCCAACCGATAATAAGAAAATGAGAATATATGGGAATACCAATGTCATCAAATAAGAGAGGAGGTAAAATGTGCCCTACAACCACCTTGCACTTTGAACCACATTTTGTATCGTGCTTCAGTGCCCATTGACTAAAACAACTTAACCAGTGCTAGAGACTCTCCTTTCTTTTATTTCTTTGATTTTGACCTTTTTACCTTTGGGATTTCGTCAAAAAAGGCTTCGTCATAAAATGGCTCATCCCTAGCAATAAGGTCCTCAGTCTTCTCATCAACTACAGGTGCTTTGCTTTTTCTTATTTCTTCTCTTTTTCTCTTTTGAGATCCTACTTCTTCTTTCTTTTCAACATCAGGGATTTCATCTTGTTCAACAATTTTCTCAACTTATTTTGCAACACTTCCTCTGGTCCATGGTTGTCTTATTAACCGAGTCAGTCCTTTATTTGAATTATCATCATTAACAATCCAATGCATCTAAGGAACTTTCTTATCCTTAGAACCAGGTTGAAGACTAATAGAAGGTGGTCTAAAATTTTTGGAATAGAGGATAGACGGAGTAAAAATGGGTAGTGAGAATGAAGAAGAGTGGGACCTTACTCTTCTAACTAGCTCGCCCTCACTAGAATATTTTTCCTCTTCTTTTTCTTATTTTTTCTTTCCTTTTTCTGCTTTTTCTCTCCTCCTCCTCCTTTTTCTTCATCTTTGTTTTTTCTGATGAGATAAGGTTTAAGTCATTAGAGCCTTCTTCTTCAGAGTAAGAGATATATTGCTTTATTGTTGATTCATTTTGTTCGGAAGATAAATTAAAGTCTAATTCTAGAGACAACATAGCCAAAATCTTTCACATGTCTGAAGTTTCCTGAGTAGATGCTTTTGAACCTGGGGGCTTTTTGATAGAGGTTACGGAAACAGGTTTAGTAAAGGTGTTTAATGATTTGACTATTGGCAACAGAGAAGAAGACTCAAAAACAAAGGTTTATTCATGTCGAAAAGTTTCTCTATAGTTAGAAGTGGAAGCCAAAGTTTTCTTCTTTCTCTTTGATTTTATTCATTCCATTGCAATTAAGTTGGTGAGAGTTAGGGTGTAAAGAGGAAAAACAACTCCTCTAAGAATGATGAAAACTGAGTAGAAGGAAGAAAACTTTTTCAAGATATATTAAACAGTTCTCGAGTGTTAATTTTATATGAAGATGAATAATTGTACATGCTATTAAAGGAAGTGTGATCGTCTACGTATCTTTTGTTAGTCATGTACGAAAATTTGTCTGAGCGGCACACTTGCTTTTAAGAACAGAAATGACGATGTCTTTTTAAGACACGAGTATTTTACCCTATTAAATTGAGAGGAGCCTTCTAATCTAAAAGGGGTATTCCAAACTAAGAGGATCCTTGTAAACTAAGAGAAGCTTTATAGTCTAAGAGGGGCCTTCTAGACTAAAAAGGGCCTTGCAAACTAAGAGGAACCTTCTAAACTAATAAGGGACTTCTAAATTAAGAGGAGCCTCCTAAATTAAGAGGGGCTTTCTAAACTAAGAGGAACCTGCTATAAAAACATATTAGGAGGAGCTAAAGAGAAGTAGCATAAAATCTTCATACAGAGTTAATATTAAATATTCTGCAAATACCAAGCTCTTTTCTTAACAAACATAATCTATCTTTAGAAAGTGACTTAGTAAAGATATCAGCTAATTGATTTTTAGTTTTAACATGAGGAAGATCAATGGTTCCTTCTAAAATATGATTTATAAGAAACTGATGTTTGATTTCTATATGCTTAGTTATGGAATTATACACAGGATTTTTAGAGAGATTTATTACACTTGTATTGTCACAAAGTATATGAATATGATAAAAGTTCAGAGAAAAGTCCTAGAGTTGATGTTTCATCCATAAGATTTGAGCACAACAACTGACAACTGCTATATATTCCATTTTGGTTGTCGAAAGCATTATGTAATTTTGTTTCTTGCAAGATCAATAAACTGGACATTCTCTAAGAAATTAGCAGTGATCACTTATGCTTTTCCTATCAACTTTATCAACTGCATAATCTACATCACAATAGTCCACTATATTAAAAGAATCAGCTTTTGGATACCATAATCTGAACTCCATAGTTCCATAAAGATAGCAAAAGATCCTCTTGACTACTTGAAGGTGGCTCTCTTTTATATTTGATTGAAAGCATGTGCAAAGACTTACACAAAGCATGATATCTAGTTTATACTTTTTTTCATCCTTAGCCTTGCCTTCTTCATCCTTATCAAGTTTTGTTCCAGTACATATAGCAGTACCCATCGATTTGGCATTCTCAAAATAATATTTTTTGATGAGTTCCTTTGTGTATTTGTCTTGACTAATGAAGTTTCCTTTTTTTATTTGCCTAATTTGCAACTCGAGAAAGAAGAATAGTTCTTCCATCATACTCATTTCAAACTCCCCTTACATTAAAGTTGAGAATTCTTGACAGAAGGATTGATTGGTAATACTAAATATTATGTCATCAACATATATTTATACTATGAGTAAATCATTCTCCTTTTCTTTAATAAATAAGGTTTTAACTACCTTTCCTCTTTTGAAGTTAATCTCAATTAGAAAGTTAATTAACCTCTCATAACATGCTCGAAGAGGCTGATTTAGACTGTATAGAGCTTTATTCAACTTCATCATGTAATCAGGATGGTTTTCATCTTCAAAACCTGGACGTTGTTTAATAAACACTTCTTAGTTAATGTATCCATTTAAGAAGGAACTTTTAACATCCATTTGAAATAATTTAAAAGTTCTATAGTATGAAAAGACAAGTAAAATTCTAATTGATTTTAATCTAGCAACAAGTGTATAAGTCTCATCAAAATCAATACCTTCCTGTTGATTATAACTTTGACCTACAAGTCTAGCTTTGCTTCTTACCACCTTACCATTTTCTTCATGTTTGTTTCGAATTGCATGTTAATGGGCATTTTATATTGATTTTAGATACATAATTTGCTAAACTTTTGTCCATTTAATGTTTAAATTGTACTAATTAAGAGTTATTTGTTTTAATTTTTGGTACATGTTGGATTTGAAACGTCTAATTCCAAATCAAGAAAAGCTTTTAAAAAAAGTAAGGGTAAAAACGTTAACATTTTACCTACCTAAAAACGTTAATGTTTTGGAAAAACAAGAATTAGGTTTTGCGTGAAAAATAGGAGGGTTACTGGGTTAGGCATGAAGAGAGATTGGAGTACATTGAAAAACATTGGGTGTGTGAGTGAAAGAAGAGAATAGCGTGTCAGTGAAAGTGAAGTGAAGAGAGGCTGGAGACTGAAGATTAGCGTGAGTAGCTTTAGTGAAAAATAAAAAATAGAAAAAGCAACTGGCGGCACAATTAGGAGGAATGAAGCGTCAGCTAATGGGATTCAATGGAGAGAAATTAACAAAGCAGCTGGTGGCGGCAGTAAAGAGAGGAGACATCATGAGTGTGCATGTGAAGGACATTTGGTGCCCTTCAGATCCTCTGGCCCTAACCTGTGCCATTGTATCTCAACCATCCATTTATGTGGGGCCCACCTAAATGGATGACTGAGATACAATGACACAGGTTAGGGCCAGAGTAAAGGGCCCAGAGGATCATGTCCCCATTTGGTGGGACCAAAAGACCAAAAACCTTCATTAAAAATCATCAATATAGACCGAAGCAGCAATTGGCAGCTAGACAGCGTGAGAGGAGTGAGTGTGAAAGTGGAAAAAGAATAAAGAGGAGTAGTGGCTGTGTTGAAAAATGTGAAGATTGCATTGGCATAATAGTGAAAAGAGAGCAACGTGAAAGAGTTTTGTGCATGAATTATGGTGAACAAAAAAACTTATTCATCACATCAATGAAAGGAAAAATAAAGAGAGGAGAGCTGCATGACAAGGTGGAGTAGCGTGAAAATAGAAATAGATTGGAGTAGCGAATGTAGAAGAAGAGTAATGTAAGTAGCATAAGAGGAGAGCTGAGTGAGAGAGGGCTGGAGTAGCTAATTGTTTTTTCAGACATTAAGCTAATTGTTCAAATTACTAAGTTCCTTCCATATTTTAATCATTTATGATAAGTTAAGTTTATTAAAAAGGTTCTTATAAAAAAGAATGCATCTTTCCTATGATTTTATTTCCTTTTAAGAATTATGTCGTTACTAATAAAAGGAAATAATTTCGATTTGAATTTTTATATATTATATAGTTATCATCAAAATCATTAATAACAAACCTTGACCTAACAATTAAGCCAATACAAGAGCAACACATACCTATGTTGTGATCATATATTAGTAGTAATTTTTATGTAAATTAGCAACTTCTGTAATTATGAAGGAACAAAGGTCCAACTCCAGTCTATGTTAAACCTATAATGGGTTAGATACTTTAAAATTTATAAAAATGAAAGGAGATTTTTGGGAGTTAAACGGGAAGCGGCCAGAGATAGATCATAAAGTAGTCATAAGAGCTAAACTAGAGGTCTTGATACAAGAATGAAGTAATTTTAGTGAGCAAGAAGGGATTTCATCAAGATTCAACTAAGAACTTCAACATTTCAAAATCCATGAGAATGCTTCTTTTATTTTTTTTCCATCTTGATTGTTGTAAGTATGTTTTACCTTAGCATAAGCCACATTAAGATATAGATCTAGATGGATGAACCTTAAATATTATTTTAGAATGATTTGTTGATTTAACAGAAGACCTATGCTTTATTATAAATTATTCATGATTACTTATTATGTTTGAACTAAAACATGCTAAAGTTTTTGTTCATTTTATATATATATATCACATAATAAGGATTAAGAAATTATATGTATGAATAGATCATGGCATGCATAATAAGAGTTACATGAAATCATAAAGATATAACTATATAAATCTTATATGTTAGACCCAATTTTATCATGAAAATTCTTATAACAATTTGATGCATTCTTTAGGATTTTGATTAAAGAGAGATTCCAATCATCATGTACGTCTTAAGAAAGATATGGTCGTAACTTTGAAATTTCTAGCAATCTAAGGAATTGGGGTTAAGTTCTATCAAGATAAATATAAGCATAAAAAGCTTCTAAGGACTTTTATCTTGATCTTATTTATCTATTGGTTACTTCAGTTTTGTTTGTTTACTTTATTTTGGTATTTTATATTAGTTTCATTAAGCTTGTCTTTATAATTCAATCTTTTCCTTTATTAGATTAGATATTGAAAAGACAATTACTAATAATATTAGTAGTCCTCATAGGTCAACACTCAGTATTTAGCTACACTATATTATAAGAATCATTTATGCACTTACCTAATGATCTTTAACATAGTTTTGTTTCAAATACACATTATCACAATCATTTTGTTATCACGGGTTAGAACCTCTTCTAATCAAACAAAGTGGATAACATTACTATTAGTGTTATTTTAGTTGAGACATTAAAGTTTACACAAGTAGCATTTTTAAAAATAATTAACAATTAAAAAAGGTAAAACTCATATATAAAATACTCAATTTATGGAAATAACAAGAGAAATTATATACTATAATTAATTATCAAAAATTGTGTGAACTTTAATTGACATTTTTATTACTTGTCTCTTACATTTTTAATTCAATTACAAAATTTTATCAATTAAATCTCAGAAAAATTCTTAAATAGGTATATAATGAATAGCGTATATAGTTTTCTTAGATTTTAAAACATAATACGTAAAACTTTATGGTATATTTGTAAGATATAGACATAGACATTCCTTATTATTTGCTTAATTTTTTAAAACCCTCCTATGATTTAATATTCCTAAAAGAAGTCTTTATACTTTGTTAAAAGTTCCAATATATCACCTATGTTAGTTTTTTGTTAAGAAGTGGAATTAAAATGTAGCATGATTTAAAACATGCCATAAAGTTAGCTCCATAAAAAGGATGGTGAAAAAACAACAAAATGGGTGTTTATCCATTTATCAAATCATAGGGAATGTCATCTCTATCCCTTTTATGAAATATGGAGTAAATTTTCATCTCAAGTTACACTACTTAAAAACCATTAAAATTTATAGGATATGTAGACATCTTTATTCTATGGATTTTTTAACTTTTTCTTTACTCATTCCTTAAAATAATATTTTCGAACATATCCTCTTATCAATTTGATTATATACTTTCAAAACATTGTTTAAACATATTATTTTTTCTTATAACTTAACTCTTTTTATATATTTTATATTTATTATGTTAATTATAGAGATATTCATAAATGCACATGAGAGCAATTGGTGTGCATGAATTATGCACATATTTTATTTAGTATTTTGCTTAATTTTAATTTTATATGTCTTTGTTTTACTTAATATTTTGTTATTTTTATAGGTAGTCATGCAAGTTGGACATTGAAATGATATTTCTTAAGAATCAAATGTAATTCCAAGAAAAATATGATGAAATTCTGAATTATTAAAGGAACACAGCCTGACCTATATTTGTATATTACTTCGTGCCTTGAAAAATTAAACGAACTAAGTGACACTGCTTAAACCACAACTGTAAAGGAGACTACTTACAAGTTATCAAAGAAATATTGAGATCCATAATTGAGGGACATAATCATGCCAGATATCATGTATTCAGTTGTTAGAAATAATGATATTTAAGGTTCAAGCCATATGGAGGTCGTCCCTATCCTAGAGAACCTTATAAAGCCTATAGTTTTGGCCATGACCGCAGGATAGGATATTTCTAAGGTGATGCAAAAATGCTCATAAGGGTTGAATCACTAATTTTTGGAGAGGATGGAGTACTTTTTTTTTGGGAGAAAATATTTACAAGAAACATCTTTGCATATTCAAAAGCTAAAGTTAGCCATTAAAAATATTCTTTAACTATCTAACGATTGATTTGTAGCTATTTTTCACTAGAGAATCAAGATATCACCTTGGTGGATCAAGTTGTCGATGGATTTAAGGAGTTCATCAAGACTTACTTCTATTATGATTTCTCTATCTTCGACGTTTGATTTCATTCCTTTAACATATTTAGTGGCCGAATTTTTTCTATGTTTATGTAGGAAATATGTTAATACTTATTTTTGTATTTATTGATATAATTTGATGTATTAAATGCGATATATCCCTATAAGATATTTTTTATTGTTCTTAATACCAATTTATTCATATTGATGTGTAAATTTGATTTTAAGTCACCTATAAAGGACTTGAGAGAGCCTCCTTGTAAGTTATTAATACCAATTTATTCCTATTGATGTGTAAATTTGATTTTAAGTCACCTATAAAGGACTTGAGAGAGCCTCCTTGTAAGTTCTTAATACCAATTTATTCATATTGATGTGTAAATTTAATTTTAAATCAACTATAAAGGACTTGAGAGAGCCTCCTTGCAAGTGTAACATGGCTTAGATAGAAGGGATTGAATAAGATAGAAGGGATTAAATAAGGCACACAAATAAAACCTAAATGACCTTCCTAAAAACGATTACGGTGAAACCTTTCATAAAATTCCACAGAGTATCATAGATTCAAATGTGTGTTAGTATAGGTAGAGATATTAGTTATAGAGCAGATGATTATATCTTGATGGAGTGCCATTCTACGTTAAGGAAATCACGAGTTAAAAGTTTTATTGAAAGAAGTACTTAACTAGACATCATTATTGATTGTATTCCCTTTTTTTTAACTGTGTTAACATTTATTTCCTTGAATATTATTGATATCAATGTTAGGTTGCTTTTATTTTATGTTCCATTTTTCTAAAAGTCCATAAAAATTGTGTCTGATTTATAGTTGTAAGATTAGTTAATAGTGTTAGAATTTTCAATCTACATTGTTTCTTCATAGAATTGAAGCCTAACTTATAACCATTATATTAATTACCAATAATTTGTAAACTTGCCTAATTTCATGAGTGGTAGTTTGGTAATAGTGAAAACTTTGGTAACATTAAAAAAAAAAATCATCCATGCACTCATAATCGATATATATATCTATTATTAACCAGATTAACATGGAACTTTCAATGTA
>JANZXR010089980.1:0-37658 GCA_027575705.1 Erythroxylum echinodendron
AAAAACGAAAAAATTGTTTTGTTATTAATGTCAATATAGTTATATGTTTGTTACTAATGATAATTACATATTAGATAAAAATTAAAGATAAATTATTTTTAATTAATTAGATTTTTAATCGCTTATATAATATTTAATAATCAATAATCAATAAAAATATTTATTTTATTAGAATAAATAATTTATAAATTAATATTCATTTTAATATATTTTAATTATTAAATAAAATTTTATTTGAAATTTATATATTTTGAAGGTATTTAAAATTTAATTATATTTATTATTGATTATTATATTATTTTAATTTAACTATATAAATTAAATATGTTACTAAAAAAATTATTCATACTTTTTATTAATAATTAATTTTAATTAATTAAATATATAATATTAAATTATATTATTAGAGGCATAAATGTTTATTGAGTATGACTACAGTATTCTTGATGAGAGTAAGGAGTTTTTCATATCCATGAGTGATTCTCTACCAAGTGACTGTTCATATTTCTTTCACTCTTTCTATTGCCAATCTCCCTTTTAATCTTAAATGTACTCCTTCTAATCGATTTGAACACCATTTAGAAATAACCATCTCCCTAAAAAAAGTCGTATTTATGATACTTCTTCATCTTTGCTCAATCCCTACAGTATATACCTATGACCGTTCTTGGACAAGAATTATAATAACCATTCTATCTACATATCGTCCAAAAGTGAAAGAAATCATCTAAAGTTCCCGTTTGGAACACTGTGGTCTGAAAGCTACGACCGTAGAACAATATGTGAAGTTAGAGATTCTAAAAGAGCTCATCTCTCTTTAGAGCGAGCATAACCATACACACCTTCATGTTGGAGCTATTCATCTTGTTCTTATCCTCCATGGAAGACGAGGAATTCCTATTAGAGTCAGGATATCCTTTATTGACCTATACTACGTACCAAAATACACTAATTGGTACTCTGTTGACGATTCTCAATAATAGAAGTGTCTTCCTCACCATCACCCCTGATTTCAATATCATGCTGGATGATCCTACCTTGTTTGAGAGACTCCAAGTCCAGATGTAGATCACTAGAGCAGAATAAGATCTTACAGCCATCATAGTTACTCTTCACCACCAGATGATCTACCACTTGCAGAACCACACAACATATCTCAACTTCCCAAATTCTACCTTAGATACCTTGTACTGGTAG
Source organism: Erythroxylum echinodendron (assembly GCA_027575705.1). Lineage (NCBI taxonomy): Eukaryota > Viridiplantae > Streptophyta > Magnoliopsida > Malpighiales > Erythroxylaceae > Erythroxylum > Erythroxylum echinodendron. The sequence continues at coordinate 1,198 of JANZXR010089980.1, forward strand.
TAGACAGAGCCCATGACTAGCCTATCATTATTCAGATCACAAAACAACTACCACCGATGGAGCTTGAAAATTTGATGTCGACTAAATAGATCATTAATTACCAAAAAGTGTTCTATGCTCCTTATAGGCATTCCTTCCACACCACAACTCCTGCTATGCTTAAGACCTTACGAGATGGAGCAATGAAATCCATCTACACTAGGCCTAACGAAGATCAACTTGGACCCTCAACAACATCTGGTCCTATTTTGATGCTTCAACCAGTGTTCTCATATAAAAAAAGCAAAGATGGACCTCCAATCCATTTCTTCAAACCTAATGGAGAACCTGCCTATATTAGCCATCATCATGGACACTTTGTCTGGGATGTCGATCCCTCAATGTGTGAACCAGACTGTGAAGTATGTCTGAACCATGAATTAGATAGTGATAATGATGAGCTCTATAATCGACAACGAAGGAAGAAGAAGAACAAACGAAGACAACAACTTAAAGAGATTCATCATTGTCACCCACTCCATAATTTCGCTATCACCATGATAAACCTTGCATTAGGATTAAAAACCTAAGATCAAGGGCTTGAAATCTTCGATAACTACTCAAAGTTATTGACAAGGTATATTTGTTCCATCCAGAGTCAATCTCTAAATACCCTCAACCAGTGAGTCTTGTTACTCCTACAGTTCCTCTGATTGCTTATATGATGGTTAAACCATATGAGGAATACTTTCCTCCAATGGAGAGACATGTTGATAACAATAATCAGGTTATTTCTAACCCTTACATTCGTGCTACAGGAATAACTTCTAATAGAACTATGACCCCCAATCCTATTGATGAAACTCTTAACTAACATATTGACAACGCTTTGGCCTAAAATAAGTCCTTCGATATATTGATTCTAAGCTTGATGGGCTGACTCAACAAATGCAGGCTACTCACCAACGAGTTGATACAATCTCTGCAGGGATCTAAGCATTATATAAATCTTACAAAGCTTAAATGACCCAATTAGATGTTGATATAAGGAGATACATTGACACTTAGTATTTTAGCCTTGACTTTACCATTAAGGAGCAAGAACTTAGAAAGGTGAATGAAATACTTCAATGAATGGAAGCTGACATGCAGAAATAACAGTTCAAGACTGTTTATGGAGCCTATCCCACACCTTTTCCAGTTAACCAACCCATCTATTCTTCTCTAACATATCTTATCCAAAGCATCTATTCTCCACCAACATATCCTGAAGCTACTAATTATGAAAAGGTATTCAAAATAAATTATCTTTTGATCAGACAGTACATTCATCCTACCACCACTAAATCCAAGTCAACCAAATCCTTAAAACCTAAACCTGAAAAATCCTATAAGTCACCTTCATATACAAAACTAGCCGGCCATAGAATACACATTTATGGATTCACACTCCACCTTCTTCTCCACCAAAACCATAACCTTTCTCCTCCACTAGGAAAGACAAAACACCTCAAACATAGTTTATAGCGATTTTTGCACCAACATTTGTTCCTGCTATATCTAACGAAGAATGCCCCTTTGAGCAGTCTAACATAGCAAATCTTGCACCAACATATATTCCTATTATATCTGAAGAAGAATGCCCATCTGGGCATTCTAGCATCTCTAAGCAAACATCTGAACAATCTTCAACAGTATCTAAACCATCTTCTGATGAGTCTGAACAATTTACTGATCTATCTGATCTAGCTCAGGTTATGATGACCATGCCTAAACTTACTGAAGTTGAACTAGACATCAATGAAGCTGGCACCACAGGAACTGAACCTTTTAGAACCTCACCATATGAAGCACCAGTACCACCAACTAGACCTACTTCAGGACCCTAGTTTACATTTGATGATCTTCCACTTAAAAAATAGAGAGTGTCTCTATGAATTCAGTGCTAGATTGATTTACAAATGACTTGACCAAATAATCCATTAAGGGATATTTTGTTTGAATTTACTTTTCATTTTGCTAGCACGTTACGAGAATGTTGACAAAGCTTAGACGATTATCACAGACTTCAGTTTGTACAAGTCACATCTGTTGAATTACTTCTTAGAGTAATTTATAAAGAATTCATTGGTGATTTTTAGGTCATTGATAAACAAATCAGGTAGGAGTATTTTGAAATGAAGTGTTGTTCTCTAGATCGAAGAGATTTACAAAAGCATTTTCAGCGTATGACGAAACTTTATTTTCTTCTCAATGGATTCAACCATGTTACTCTCTGTTATACATTTATTTCCTCTCTTACACAAGAATTACAACCTAAATTACAAAAGACCATTACTACACTTCGAAGAGATACGAAGGATATATCTCTTGGAGAAATCTATCAGCTCGCCATAACTTTACTTGACAAACTATATGATCAACAAATGTTTTTTAACAACATGATTAAAGGTGGTCCTCTGTTGAAGAAAGCGTGTAAAAATCCTTTATTTAACGATCAAGTGCAAGGAGAAAAAAGAATGTGATTGTCACTCCAAAAAAAGCATCATTACAGAAAGTTCTTATATAAGAAGTTCCTATATTTCTCATAAAAGAAATTATAAGCCCTTCAAAAAAAGGGAAACAAAGATGATTTGTCAGATTCTTCAAACGAAGAAATCCTCAAACCAAGAAGGCAAATTGTTGTTTTCTCTGTGGCAAATAAGGACATTATGCTCGTCAATATCCTAATAAGACAAAAAGGAATGTCAAACTATTGGATTCTATAGAAGTTATTATACCCATCTATGATAATTATGTAAACATTGAAGATCCCATTGAAAAACAATCTAGTGAAGATGAGGATAATAAAATTGTTATTCCTATCTACTCTTCTAAAGAAGAGTATGAATCTTCCAATATTTTAATTTTTGATGATACTAAATATGACATGTTATACATGTTACAGCATAAGTGCTTGAAGGTAAACTCCAGAACCCTCACAATTCCTCAACCTTATGTCCATATCTAATTATTACAATAAGACAAATATGACAGGCCCATTACGGCTATCAGGTATATGGACACTGGATCATGCAAAAGCATTCTGAAGCCCAACATCTTACCTCATGAACCATGGAGCTCACATGATGAGTATTTCAGTACAAAAAATAAATATGGATCCGCTTCTTCCCTAATTGTGTGGTTTGAACCAAACTTCTTGGAAGCCATCTACCTGGCCCAGATCTTTTGATTGGCATGGATGTATATTGTAAGGCATCCTTACTCTAAATCCCTCTACAGGGATTAAATGTCGTGCCAATTTTAATGAGTGTCACATCCGTACAAAGATCTGTGAGATCGATTTCTAGAATACTATCTTAAGAATCATACACAGTTTTCACATCCTTATCCTCTATGGAAGAATCCTCACTTATTCATCTATCTACCATTAAAAAAGAATGAGGACGTCAATCCTACTAAGGATACTCATCTTGATATGAACCCTGATGATCTGAAATTAGTATAAGAAGAATATGCCATCCTACTTCAGTAAATATTGATTGAGCACACTAAATTTGACTGGGCTTGCCAAGCTTTTTATGTCAACAAAAATTCTGAACAAAAACAAGTGAAAAAAAGTTGGTCACTGACTATAAACCTCTCAATTCTTTCCTACATGATAATAAGTTCCCACTGCCAAAGATTAGTACTCAAGTACTCTTTCTTAAGGAAGCTAATATCTTCTCCAAAACCTTGGATGACATTGCTCTTATCCTTCGAAAAAGTTTGTTATACTACCTTCACCTTGTTCTTACCTCTCTAAAAATCTGACCACATCCTCATTATTTTGATACAAACACTCCCTATCGAATTATCTACCACCTCTATGATTCCATTTCTGAAGCTAGCATGTGGCATTTTTAGGCTTTATATACCCTTTATGTTTGCTCAATCTCCATTTCACCACTACATGTTTAGTAGCACCTTTCCAATCCTGTTAATGTCGACTCACTTCTTTGGACTTTTTAAAAATGGTTCCAACCATTGCAAAAATGACATGTCCGACTTGGGCATATCCTAAACAAACATCATTTATGGGCTATTCCTCTCTCTGAACAGAAGGCACCCATTTTATTTTCATCATTCATTGTCCCTATAGTCTTATTGGTTATGGTTATATCTGCACTATCAATCACTTACAACAATGGTGTACCATCATAGATTGGCCCAAGCAACATAAAGATCTTTATTTCTTTCTAGACCATTTGAACCATTACCCAAAGACCACCAAGCATACAACATGTACCTCTCTGGGACTATACCCAGATGATTTTCTCCTATCAAATCTTATTTCTCCTTCTGTTGGGTATTGGACTCTAGTTGACCAATTTACTTTCACTGGATTCAACATTATGGCTGGTGACTTATCAAGTCCACAGGCTTTGAGGAACCATTTGACCCAGGAGAAAGTTCTACAGTGCCCAACAACATTCAGCCTATTGAACTTGATCAATTTCTAGATGCTCAAAGCCCATGGCCTCCAATTTAGTGTGACACAGAAATTGACCGTTTTATCCAAGTCATAGGTAAATTTAATGGTGACATGAAATGATAGAAGATTCAGGCAACGACAGTAGGGCCCCCAATTCTTTCTTTACCCCTCTTTAAAAATTCTCCCTTATCTCTTACAAATATTATTAGGACCCAGTATTTCCCAATAATTCTTCTTTTTATTATTTGCTTTTTAAAAGTTAGTGTGCATTATTGTACCTAGTGAATCTTTTCCCTAACATTTTTGTCTTTATTCCCTTGCTTATTTTATGAAAGCAAGGCTTCTCTTTCATTGTACTTATACTTGAAAGACTTGAACAATCAATCAAAATATTATGTGTTTTCATTCTATGACTTCTTTCTAAGTTTCTCTCTCCTAAAACCTTGATTCTTGAGTAATGTCGTCCTAGTCATACAAAAAGATAAATATGCTCTATACTTGCCTCTTCATGAGGATCTTGTGTATCAGAAAGTCTTAAACTATATATCCTGTTTGAGGTCGTTATTAAACAGGGAAAGATTGGAGAGTGTAAATTCTTAAAAGGCATGCCTTGAAAGTTGATGTTGGTTAAAAAGAAAGGGCTTGTGTCTCGGCTAGCATACCTAGAATTTACACTACAATCAATCTTTGTTTATCCCTGATCTCTTATGGATGATCTGTTATAAAGATAAAGCATAAGACCGGTATTCCATAGAGATGTCAATGGGCCCAAGTCGAGCGGAGCGGGCCCCTTTTGACGTCCCTAGTATTCCCCGTGGCCCTCTAACTAAGGGTATCCTGAGTAGGATAGTAAATTAGATCATAAAAAATAAAAATAGAAAACAAATATCTTTTTTGTAGTTTTCGTAAATTTTGAAAACAGAAAGAAACCAAAACCAAAAATTCAAATAAATAGGTTTTTTTACTAAATTTGAGAATAAAAACATGAAACTTAAAACATATATAAAAACAAACAAACTCTAAAATTTTAATTTATTTACTTTTTTGTAAAATATAATGCAGTGTGACAGTACGAAAGTAGCAATTTTTATGCCAATTTTTGAAATCATTTATGTAAAAGCTCGAAAAGAGTTACATAAGTAGTTCGTGAGAATTGGCCAGAAGGGCTAAATGAATCCTAACGTGTACACTGGTGTACAAAATAGATCCTAAAATTTTATGGTGTTCAAATTGAACCTTAACATTTTTAAAACGTTCAAAATGAACCTTAAGTTTTTGAAAATGTTCAAATTTATCCTTGACCACTAACCATGTTAGGGTTTCATCAGTTATCTGTTGAGGTGGCACAAAAAATTGTTAACGTAGTTTTTTTAAAATTTTTGATTGTGGGACTAACCAAAAGTTGATATAGACTTCATTTAATGGAGGTGGGGTCCACCAAAGCACACAAAGCAACAAAAGTTTTACAAACATTGCCTGGACGATTGGATTCTTCTATTGAATGAGAAGCCATTAGAGAAGGTGCTCAATTCAGGCTCAAAACTCATTATGGACAATATTTGCGTACAAATGAAGGCATACCACCTTGGAGAAATAACATTACACATGACACCCCTGATAGAAAATCAAAACAGGATTTGATTCTTTAGGAAGTTGACATCACAGAGGTTCGACCCCACGATCCATCTTTACCACCACCAGCTACTCGTCAGTTTGAGTCTACACCATCTAAGCCTGATGTGCAGACGTCCTCTTTGTCAAGTTCAACAGCGAAAAATGAAGGGAGTATGATCTATTACTGTGTAGCTAATGAACATGGTTAAACAAAAAAGATGAAAAACTTTCATTCAATTTCGAGGGAAGTGCGATTGATGAATTGAAGCAAAAGTTAAAGGTAGAGATAGGGATGAGTGATGTCCTCTTGTGTTTTCTTAATCCATTGAATGAGAAGCTCTATCCCCGTAAACTTCATCTTCCTCTAAACAATGCAGAAATGCACGTGGTTATGGTTCCTTCTGTAATAGAATGGGGTTAGAAGTCCACTAAACAAAAGGATGAACAATGAATCAAATGGTGTTGCAGAGAGTTGAGAGAACTTGAGATCAAATCACAAAGTTTAAAGTATTCTAGGTGTGTTGAACACTTTCCTTTAAGTGTTATTTTCCCCCACTATCTTTGCAAACCGGGTTAAAGGCAAATTACTTTTAGGATACAAAAACACTAGAACATTCAAGTTGCAAGAATATTAATGTTTTTCAAGAATTATCAATGCAAAAATTGTATTGGTAGAATTGTTCAAAACTTTTTAATCTTGATTAAAACTCATGTATATATAGAGTTTTCATAATAGTTACGTCTGTTCATGACAAGTCACAAATTTTAGAAAGGAAGCAACCCTTCAGAATAGTCATGTCTATTCACGACAAGTCACAACTTTTGGAAAGGAAGCAACCCTTCAGAACAGTCACGTCTGTTCACGACAAGTCACAACTCTTGGAAAGGAAGCAACCCTTCATTTCCAAGTTTAACTTTAACTACTTATATCACAAACAAATTTCCAACACCTTCATCTGGGAAATGTTAGTTTTTTAAGAGGGTCTAAGGTATTCAACTTCATGTACATGCAACTTTAGTCTGATGATGTGCTTGTTAAGAAATGCAATTCAGAACAATTTCACTACAAAAGCCAATACTCAAACATCTATCATGCATGGCAATAACATCGAATATGTTTCATTTTTACCTTTCTGCTTATGTTTGTTCAGCGACTCTATGAGTACTCTAAAAGATGAGAAATTTAAGAGTGGAAGGAGAGTTTCATCTTCCAAATTGTTTAATATAAACCCTAAAACACAAGTTGAGTTTGAAAATAGAAACATATCAGCAATAAATAGTAGAAGAAGAAGAAGAAAGAATTTTCAGGAAAGCAAATTTCAAAATCTGAGGGTTTCGTTCAGTGACAACAAGAAAGTTCAAGCTGCAAGTTAGGCCCACCTCTATTAAACAAAGTCCTCATCAACTTTTGGTGGTCTCACAAATAAAAAATTAAAAAAATATATGTCATTACATTTTTGTGCCATGTTAGCAGATAACTGACGGTACCTAGCATTTTTAATGATCAGGGTTCAATTTGAATGTTTTCAAAATATTAGGGTTCATTTTAAACGTTTTATAAACGTTAAGGTTCAATTTGAACACTGTCAAACGTTAAGGTCTATTTTGTACATAAGCGTAAATGTTAGGGTCCATTTTCAAAAGTATTCATGAATGAAGAAAGAAAGAGAAAAGGTATTTGGAGAGAAAGTAGTCATTAATATAAAAAATTAGATATTTAGATAGAGGGGAAACAAAAGGATCTTGTAAAAAATGAATTAAATGAAACTCAAAAATCTAAATGAATTAAGAAAAGAAAAAAAATGTTTGCTTCATACCTACAATTGATAATTTAAACAAAAGGAAGAAGAAAAAGAGATTGTAATATTTCAATTATACGGTAAGTAAAATTTTCATTTATTTTTATTATAATTTAATTTAATTTATTTTTGAAAATCCAATATAAATAATTGACTAAGTAGGCATTCTCTTAAATCAATATAATAGTTATGAGTTTAGTACCGTACTGGTTAGAAAATGGTATAAAACTATGTTTAAAGATATCGGTCATCAGTATTGGTGATTTTGTATGATACCGGTTGGTACTATAAGCTTTGAAAAATAGGGGAAATTTTTAATTAGCTATTTAGTTCAACTTTTATTGTGATTTTAAAATTTTATTTTAAAATAAAATAAATATTTTTATTACTAATAATAATTATAAATTAAATAAAATTTTAAAAATTATTTTTATTTTTATTTTTTATATAATATTTATTAATAAAGTATCAATAAAAATATTTTATTTTTAAAATAAATAATTTAAAATTTATTATTTATAATCTAATATTTTTTAGATATATTTAATTATTAAATCAAAATCTTTTGAAATTTATATATCTTTAAATATTTTAATTTTAATTATATTTATTAATAATTATTAAATTAAATTATAAATAAAATAAAATTATTTATAATTTTATTAATAACTAATTAAATATATAATATTAAATAAATTGTTTAAATTCTTATGAATAATTAATATAATAAATAATTAAATAATATATACTTAATTGACAGTAAATTAAATAATATATGTTTCTGTTTCAAGTTTCACTTCTAGTTGGTTATTTGCTTATTACGAACTCTTGTTGTAAATTGTAATAGTTGGAGAGTTAAGGATCTTTATTATTCTTTTTATTTAATGTTTTGATGCAATTATTATTTACTATATGTTGAAATTATAATATTTCAGATATTTTGAATAGTTCTTAATTTTATACTTGTATGATAATTAAATTATCTTTTTTCATATTAATTGTAGTTATTATTTATATGTGAAATATGTGAAAATTAATGTTAATAAAAATAAATAAATTGTTGTTATTTTAAATTTTATTATTATAATTTTTGGAGACAAGAGTAATGTAAAATTATAAAGTATATAGTGCAATATACTAGTGGATTATTTTATAATTTTAAAAAAAATTAAGAACTATTTTATAAAATTAAAAAATTAATTAAAATAGTACCCAATATTTATTAGTACATACTGTAATAAAACTCAATTCAATTTTAGCAGATACGGTATTTATAAAATTTATCATTACAACTGTCTATGAGGTTCACCTCCTCATTTAACCTATTTTGGTCGTGGAAAAGAAAAGCTTTAAGTTTAGCCCAGGACGTAGTAGTTTTCGGCAAAACCTGTAACTATGCTCAAGTTGGATTTTAAAAGGTGTGTAGGATCAGGATGAAAGGCCTGGTTTCATCCTTACGAGTACATACAAATTTTTTACTGGGTTTGAAATTGAAAACCGAAGTGGCATTGTTACAGGCCAAGCCACCCAAGAACCCGGAGTTACCAACCTGGATTGGCCTGAGGAGGAGCCTATCGAAATAGCCGAAGGGGATATCCCAGTTATTCAAGGAGAATTCAGACTGGGGGTGGAGCTCTCCAACACCCTCAAAAACAAATTTTTTACAAAATTTGGAACCAAGCCATAGTCATTAAGCTTCTAGGAAGAAAATTTGGATTCCACCTCCTCAAATCCAGGTTGTCGTCCCTATGGCAACCTAAGGGGCCAATAAAAATATTTGATTTAGATCATGACTTTTATCTCATCAACTTCATTGAAGAGGATGATTACATCTGTACCTTAACGTAGGGTCTGTGGATAATCTCTGGCCATGCCCTCTCCATACAACCATGGCAATCAGAATTTCACCCTGCTTCGGGACAAATCTCTCACGTGGTGGTTTGGGTGCGCTTCTCGGACTTGTTCGTGGCCAAATACCACCCAGCGATGCTCACCACACTTGGAAACTTGGTAGGCCGCACAGTGAAGATCGATCAAAACACGCAACAGACTTGCGGCGGAAAATTCGCTCGTGTCGCGGTTGACATAGACATCAGTTCACCACTCCGATCAATTGTTGAACTCGACGGAGAAATTATCCGCGTCACATACGAGGGGCTTCCTCAAATTTGTCTCTCTTGCGGTAGATTAGGCCATAGCATTATGAGCTGCCCAAACCAGAATGCCGCACAACCCACGATGCCGTCCCCCACCACCGGCCAACAAAAGCCCATCCCACTAGCCCCGCCAGTTAACCCTTCCTCGGAGGTACCCAAACAAGCCAAGTTTGGCTCGTGGATGTAGGTTACTCGCAGGCCTCGCCGAACAGCCCCACCAACAACGGCTAATTGCCAAGCCACATCCAAAAACATCTTCTCCACCAGCTTGCAAGGATCAAGATTCCAGGCCCTATCTGTTATTGGACCGTTAGATGGCACATAAGACCAGAAGCCAACGTTTGAAGCGACACCCAACCACTCCACCCACGCTTCGTTACTTCCGAACTAGACGAGAGACCTCTATCGAAGACCAACATCGACGAGGGAGACAAGCTCTAAATGCACGTTGTTGGTTCCAAGGGCTGGGCCGTCCTTCCCCAACCCGCCCAGCCTGGCCCACGCCCTCTCCAAGATGCCTTCAGGCCTCCAACCATCAGTGGGCCGTAGCAAGCCTAGTTCCACGCTGAGACAAAAAATGGCCATAAGCCATGATACTCAATCCCTCGGGACCACCCATGTGGCCCTAGCGATCCCTTCACATACCGAAGCCATCCTACCAGATACCTCCATCATTGTTTCAATTCAAGGCTACGAAGATGGAGGGCTAATGGCGGAGGATACCACCACAAAAGGAATCCCTCCTACCGTGCTCTCCCCAACGGAAGACCCCATGAATCCTCCCCTGAGACCTCCAGATCTCGAAGAGGGGTCAACAGTCAAGCTAGAACCATGTCAGGAATCCGATACTCCGATGGAGGAGTCTCCACAAGACCTCTCGCCCGTCCAAGGGAGTGCGCTGACAGACCATAGCGTCCCAGTTATTGTCGATTCATAAAACAGATAATTTGATTTATGTCGATTTTTATCTGGAATTGTCAAGGGGCTGGAGGTCGGACCTTTAAGCCCATCATCAAAAACTACATTCGTCTCCATAACTCTCGCCTTGTAGTTTTGGTAGAACCATGCATCAGTGGGACTCGCCCATTAAAGGTTATTAAAGGCTTAGGTTTTGGTCATTCCTTCAGAGTGGAGGTGGAAGGCTATTCAGGCGGTATTTGGCTCCTGTGGAAGGCAGACATTACAGTCCAAATCATGATGACTCATCGACAATTTGTTCATACCAGCATCGAGTTGGACAACCTTCTTTCGAATTCACCGCTATCTATGATAGCCCAACATATGCTCTCAAAAACTACTTATGGCAGTATCTGCGGCACATCGCCTGGCTCAACTTGAAACCTTGGTTGTTGGGAGGGGAATTCAATGCTAACCTCGAGTATCGTGACAAACGAGGAGGATCTCAACTCCAGCCTATTGTTAATCCCCACTTCCGAGACTGTGTGCATAATTCCCAATTACAAGATCTGGGATTTTCTGGCCTAAGATTCACTTGGAGGCGAGGCACTATCCTTGCTCGTTTAGACCGAGCATTCGGATCTCCCTCTTGGCCTACTGCCTTCCCCAGCACCATTGTTCACCACCTCCTTTTTCTGAAATATGATCATCACCTATTTTTAATCACTCTCAAGCCGGACCCGACTCCTCCTCCTTCCTCAAGGCCTTTTAGATTTCAATCTGCCTGGCTTACCCACCCCAGCTTTGGTCAAATTGTCGCAAAGAATTGGCAACCTCGTAGCTCTGACATGAGTGGCGAACTCAAGTGATTTTCGGACCGGCTGTAACACTGGACAATGCCACCTTTGGAAACATTTTCCATCGTAAAAAGCGACTGTTGGCTAATCTAGGTGGACTCCAGCACAAGTTGGAAATTACTAACTCCCCAGCCCTTCGGGATTTGGAGGAGCTTCTTCATTCAGAGCTGAAGTAGGTTCTTCTTCAAGAGGAACTCTACTGACACTAAAGATCCAGGAGCCAATGGTTAGGCCAAGGGGACCGAAATACCAAATATTACCATGCCCTCATGATGACCCACTGATGGCAAGCTAAGATCACCTCTTTAAGGGATGAACAAGGATCTGTGGTCTTGGATCCTATTCTCCTCCGACAGTTAGCAAAGAGTTTTCTCGCAAAATTATATACGACCGAAACCCACCCTCATGCTGCCCGATAAAATTTTGGCCAATTCCCTCTTCTGCCCCATCATGCTCAAGCTAATCTGGTCCGACCACTTGGGCTGGATGAAATCAAGACGACCTTCTTCTCTATGGCACCCAATAAAGCTCCTGGTTATGATGGCTTAACTGCACTTTTCTATCAGTCCCAATGGGACATTGTTGGCTCGTCCATTACCCTATTCTTACAGCGTATTTTAAGTCATGAGGCCTGAGATTTGGAAATCAACCGTACCATTATGGTTCTCATCCCTAAAATTTCCTCTCCAACTCTGATTACGCAGTACTGGTCAATTGCTTTTTGCTCGGTTCTCTACAAAGTCATCACCAAGATTATCGTTCATAGGCTCAAACCCTACCTGGAGGATCTAGTAGCCCCCACCCAATGCAGCTTTGTCCTAGGGCGCCTCATTACTGATAATATTATCATTACCCAAGAGGTCATTCATTCTATGAAGCAGAAAACGAGTAAACAAGGGCTTATGGATCTTCAAGTGGATCTGGAAAAAGAGTATGATTGTCTATCCTGGGACTTTATCCAAGATACCTTTATCGAAGTTGGCGTTCCCACGGAGCTCACTAGCCTCACATGAAATGCATCTCCACGGTCTCCCTACAGGTGACCTGGAATGGAGTTCTCAGTGAAACGTTTTACCCTTCCCATGGTATCCGTCAGGGAGATCCGATCTCTCCGTATCTATTTGTCCTCTACTTGGAACGTCTTGGCCACTCTATTACCTAAGCGGTGAATCAAGGTCGATGGAAGCCTATCCAGCTCAGCAGACACGACCCACATCTTTCCCACCTATTCTTTGCAGACGACCTCATACTTTTCTCCCAAGCGTCTATGGAGCAAGTGTCTGTCATTCGAGATACCTTACAAACATTCTATGATCGGGCAACGCATCAGCCACGAAAAATCCCGATGCTACTACTCCAAAAACACTCTTGCTAGGACCTCTCATCTTTTAAGCAATGCTCTGGGCTTCACACAGACGACCGACCTCAGTCGGTATCTTGACGTTCGGCTGCTGCATGACTGAGCCTCCAAAAGAACCTATCAATACATCCTCGATAGGGTGCAACAACGTTTATTGGGTTGGTCAGCCAATCTTTTATCTTTTGCAAGGCGTATCACCCTGGCTCAATCCTTCATTACGGCGGGCCCTTCCCAATTACACTATGCAGACAGTCTGACTATCCCGCAGCCTTTACGATGAGCTGGAAAAGCTCATGCAACAATTTTTGTGGGGCTCGTCCACTGGACAACAGCGGATCCACTTAGTGAGCTGGGACGAGGTCTGTACACCCAAAGAGTTGGGCGGTCTGGGCATCTGAAAAATTCGGGAAACTAATGATGCCTTTCTGGCGAAGCTAGGTTGGACTCTAATCACCAAGCCTACTTCCTTATGGGTTCCAGTGCTGACGGCAAAATACAAATTTGATGCCAACCCCCTTCCCACCTCCTTCACTAATAATGGTGGCTCTATGATCTGGTGGAGCATCAAGGCTACTTGGCCTATAGTTCTTCAGGGTCTGAAATGGCAGATCGGTGATGGCCTTCGGACTCGATTCTAGCTTGACCCCTGGATCCCGGGAGTAGGGCCGCCCCTCACACATACCACATCTCCTGTCCTGGAGTCCGACATCAACCACTATGTGCAGTATTTCACGGACAACGCTGGCAATTGGAACTGGGATGTCTTTAAATCCTATCTGCCTATCTCGATCCGTCGTTCCATTGTAGGAACCTTCCCACCTAAGCCCTACCTGGGAGAGGATACATTGAGCGGGGGGGGTCTCCGACACTGGGTAATTCACTATAGCTTCCACTTATTCCCTGATTTTGGATCATGCAAGCGCACCTGCTAACGGAATATGGAGTGCCATCTGGAAGTGGAAGGGCCCTCAACGTATTCGATCCTTCCTCTGGTTATTGGCTCACGCTCGTCTCCTCACGAACCAACAGCTGTCCGGTACCATTTATGTACGGATGACGCTTGCTACCACTGCAGCTCCGAGGAAACCTCTCTTCATGTTGTACGAGATTGCCCCAGAGCTAGACTAGTGTGGCGCATGTTCACTCCCCATCTCCGATTCCCTGATTTCTTCAGCCAAACTCACCAGGAGTGGCTATTGCAAAATCTCTAGACTCACCACAGCGTTCTTGGGCATGAATGGGCTACCCTTTTTGTCACCACTTGCTGGTTCCTGTGAAAATGGCAGAACCTGTCCCTTTTTGATGAATCCTTTACTTGGCCAACTTCACCTGATTTTTTCATTTTGTCTTATGCAGACCAGATCCATCAGACCGAGGAGTGGCAAAGGCGATCTACGATCAGCCCTCATCCTCATCAGGTGCAGCTCATCGGATGGTGTAAACCTCCCATAGGGTGGATTAAACTCAACACAGACGGAGCATGCAAGCGTTCCCAGTCGTTGGCTTTGGCAGGCGGACTCATCCTAGACAATACAGGACAGTGGCTTGGAGGGTTCACACAAAATCTTGGCTGGTGCTCGTCACTGACAGCGAAACTATGGGGTGTGTTTACCGATCTTACTATCGCATAGAATCTGGGGTATTGATGGATCGAGCTAGAAGTAGATTCCATCGCTGTTATCAACTTAATCTCCACCTCCGTCGACCGCTCAATGTCTCTCGTTCCTATTATGAGGGGGATTCACGAACTATTTACTCAAACTGAATTGTTGTTCATCGACACATCTATCGAGAGAGCAATAGATACGCTGACTGACTTGCGACCTACGCTGAACAGTTTGATGTCGGAATTACACACTTCGATACCACACCCTCTGAGTGTCTTACTCTTCTTCTTGAGGATATGTCTGGGATTCGGTTCCCACTATTCTCTTTTCCCTTTATAAAAAAAAAGCCGAAGTGGTTACAATCTTATATTTAAACATCTGGGCATCTAAGGGTCCATTTATGAAACATAACTATAGAAGGAATGGAAGACTACGAAACCTCTTTGCAAGTAACAAAAGAAAGAGAGAAACGTGTAGACTCTGCAAGTGGGGTTCGATGCTGGAAGTGGGAAATGCGTTCGAGGATTGGAGAAGCTTCCGCTCCGCGCGAATAACCCTATTACTGGACCCAACCATCGCATTTGCCATTGCCACCCACCAAGGACAAATACGTTATATTATTTCTTATTGGTCAGATTGTTGAGAAGTCAAGATGAATCAGCCGGTAGAAAACGTGTGAGCATGACTTGTGGAATATTTCTTGCTTAGTATCAATGTATACTGTAAACAGAACTCAAGATGGTATTGAGCTTGATTTTGTGTCCTCTCCTCTCGGGAAATAAAAAGAATGTTATATACAATAATACAAACAAAACTGGATTTTGTTTTATCCATTTCGTAAATCTTCTTTGTTCTCAAAATTGCTAGTGTGTAATCCAAAATCATCTGCCAATGTCTTGCATACCAAGTGTCATAATTTATTCTTAAGCAAAAAATCCCAACCGGCCTATATCACAAAAACTATGGTCCATTTTAACTAAATATAATATCTTATCGTTAGTTTATTCCATAGGTAAATTGAAGTCTTTTGTTGGAAAATCAGGTCAATATTTGATCTCGAATGCAGTGAAATAAGTACGAAACTTTTTTTTTTGACGTTTCAAAAGCCAAAATCACTTAAAATTCTATAAAATAATTAACACATGAATTATAATAAAATATGAATCTTAATTCATACTTTATTTCGAAACTTAATTCTTTTCTTGTTGTTTTCCTCAAACAATTTTCAAAACTAGCTCATCTCAACTATTGTTGATATACAAGTGACCGACCTCTAACAATATCTACATAATGTATTGAGAGAACTTTATAACTATTACAAAGAGGGTTAGGCAGGAAATAATAATTCCCTTATAACTAAACCTATTTATAATAAGTTTTAAATATTTTAGTAATTTGACTGAAATTAATTTCTACTTTCAATTAAACTTTAACTAGAATTTTAAATAATTCTAATTAAATACTAATTATATCAAATAAGTTCAAATATTTTATATTGATCCTAATTTATTAAATATCACATATTTAATAATAAAATTTCTCAAAGTTTACAATCAAATCTAACTTGATTAAAATATTTTCCTTTCTTCAACTCTTTATTTGTGATCTATTTTAGTTCTCAGATATATTGGCAATAAATATAAATTATAACTATAAATCATATTTATAGATTGACGTTTAACAACATATCATAACTATCTAAATATTTATGAATGCCAAAGTGATTTTGACTAACTTTTCTATGCATGATTTTTTCGTATAACTCAATCATTTCATCATATAATATTCCAATTAGGCATAGAGTATGAAATTAAGGTTTACTTTATTTAAATATAATTATGTTAGTTATCTACCATTAGTAATTGATTTTATTAATAACATTTGTAAACTATCTGCAGAACGTCATTCTACCTTAGTCATAGATTTTTCGAATCAATTCTAATTGAAAACAATAAAACATTTTCCTTAATTACTTTAGAGTGATGAATCTTATATTAATCACTCAAGTACTTCCATATAATGCATACCACATCCAATGACTACCAACTGAGTTATCCTTGACTAGAACATATCATAAGTAGTATCAAAATATAATAATCCATACATAAGATAATTTTGAAGATCTTAAATCAAATGATTACTTATACAATCATCACAATGAAAATTTCCATAAATATATAAGTAATCTTTCAAATAAATTTCTCATATAAGCTCAGTTTAATGAACTTATTCTCCAACAATCACCTACACGTTTGTTAAAATATCTTCATGTCATATGAAATACTTCCTTCATAAGGAAAAATATAATATGTGTTAATCTTTTTACGTTCTATTAATGTTCAATTTTTTTTTTGCTTTTCGTATAATCCGTTTTTGTCAAAATCACATATATTTATTTGTAAATTTTAAGAAACAAATGTCTATCACTCAAATAAGATTTTCATCATATACATGATAATAATAGAGAGTAAAAGATTGGCAAGTAATTAGTTAAAATATTTGAAATTTAGTTATGGATGGAGTATATAAAATTTTAGCCAAGTAGATTTAATTGGAGTAAATATATTATTTTTTAAGAAAATTCAACTGATAACTATTTTCCCTTTAACAAAGAAAATTGATGCTTTTTATAATTAATAAAAAATTTAACATTTAATTAAAAAATTTTGAAAGGCTAATACTGACTTTGTAAGAACCTATTAACACTAATACAATAATTGATGAATTATCAATTTAATTAAATAACACAAAAGGTCAAAGAATTATTATTTAAATATTTTTTCATAACTGTTAAAATTAATCTTACATATCTTATATTATTTGTTGATTTACAAAAACAATTTAGATAACATTAATTTTAATGGTAGTTGAAAGTTATTAAAATAATGACCTAGTTATTTCTCAATAATAAAAGTTGCCATTACCAGTTGTATCATTTGATTGGCTACGCGTCAAAGCCTTGACTTAGTAAACTTAGTTCATGGGAAGACAAAGCGAAGGTCAGTTTCATTCATAAACTGACAAAAGTCCACCCTGTGGCATATATATAGGCTCTCCCTCATCACCTAAGTCATCTTCAGCTTTAAACCTCATCTTTCCAATCAATCAACTACCTTCTCTACGACCAAGAAGATCGTATCTTCATCAAGAAAGTATCTTTGAGTATGGATAGAGAACAAGAAGAGATGCAGTTTCTTGGGGTCCTTGGCATCTACACGGAATCCTACAAGATCATCTTTACATGGAGGAAGATTTTCAGCCAAATAACCTTAGTCCTTATTCTTCCTCTAACTTTAATCTTCCTAGCCCACATGGAAGTCTCCGATATCCTCGTTTCGAAGATCATGCACAACGAGATGCAGGTAGGATACACTCGAGCCGGTGTCAGCTCGGAGTTGGTCTATCTTTGGCTCTTCAAGTTTGCATACTTAATTATTCTCCTTGTACTCTCTCTTCTCTCAACCGCAGCTGTCGTTTACACCATTGCCTGTATTTACACGGGTAGAGACGTGACTTTCAAGAAGGTTATGAGTGTTGTCCCCAGGGTTTGGAAGAGGCTCATGGTCACCTTCCTCAGCATGTTCTTTTGTTTCTTCGCGTACAGCCTTGTTGCCGTTGTAGTCTTTATTCTTTGCGTAGTTCTTATTTCAGTTGGATTAACCAAGTCTGGTATTTCTATTTTCTACATTTCGCTTCTCTTGTACTCTGTGGGACTCGTGTACATGGCCATAGTTTGGCAATTGGCAAGCGTTGTGTCTGTGCTAGAAGAGGCTCGCGGATTTAAGGCCATGAATAAGAGCAGAGCTCTGATTAAAGGAAAGATGTGGATGGCCACAGTTGTGTTCCTTAAGCTGAGTCTATCCTTTGCAACAATCCAGATCATTTTCCAGAGACTGGTTCTGCACGGTGAACCATTAGGTATGGTGAACAGAGCATCATTTGGGATTATCTGTTTCCTACTGATTTTCAAGTTGTTTCTATTCCAACTTGTAATTCAAACTGTCATCTACTTCGTCTGCAAATCGTACCACCATGAAAACATTGACAAATCTGCCTTGTCGGATCACCTGGAAGTATATATGGGAGAATATGTTCCATTGAAGTCCAAGGATGTCCAGTTGGAGCATTTTGAAGCCTGACCGGAGACATTTTAGAAACAGAGAGAACCCAGCAAAATAACTGGTTGTTAAACTACTGAATTGATTAGCTGTTAAAGCATCGAAATGTGTTCTTCTCATATAAAGCCATATATCAATCGTTCTTCTCATATAAAGTCATATATCAATCGTGTGTAGACTTTTAATTTGGAGAAGATGAATGTAAATTATTCTGGTTTCACATGGCTATGTGCTGATCCTACAAAGTCTTTGCTTGTTTGCTGATTAAGGCGTCTTTGATCATTTAATGCACTTGTTTTGAATGGTTAGTTGACGTTGACTAATCGCTTTTAAATTCTACCACTTGTTGTTTCTAAGTATTTAATTTGGAAAGCACATTTAAAACATTAACCTAACCAAGAGTTGTGAATTATGGATTAGAGGGATTAGCTTAGCCGACGACCTTATTGTGTGGAGTGGTTCTCCACCAACCAACATGGGATACAGGGAAGAGGTGTTTCTGGTAGTTGGTAGCATTAAGTATATGACTCAAACTCTTCTTCGCCAACATTAAATGATTGTTATTATAAATACATCTTGAGCCCCTCTAGTTTTCATGCATGCAACATTAAGAAACTTGTAAAAATTTTAGAGTTAATTTTCACCATATTAGCTCAAATTTGTATTCACTTTTGTTTTAGGAGATAGTTTTATTTTGTGAGATTATAATTTATATCCTCGCTGTATTTAGAGGATTTGATTTGTACTCTTCTCCATTTTAGTAAATTTTTCGCTCATCATCATTGTTGGAAGTAGCCAACTTGTGTGAATTATGTAAGTCCTTTCTGTCTCATATTTACCACCATTCTTGCCCAAATTATTTTACTTCTAGCTCATCTTGATCTCGATCTTGCTTCGGCTATCGCTTTATATTATAACAAGTGGTATTAGAGCTACGGTTTAAGATGTCTTTCGTTACAAAATTTGATATCGAGATGTTTGATGACAATATTAGTTTTTCCATTTGGAGAGTCTAGATGAAGGTTGTTCTCACTCAGAACGGATTGAAGAAGGTTCTAGACAGAAAATAAAATAAACTTGATTCGATGACTAATGAGCAATGGGAGGAGTTAGATGAAAAGATGCTTTCGATAATCCAACTATGTCTCTCCAAGGAGATGCTTCACTGAGTAGTCCATGAAACAACTGTTGTCAAACTTTGGTTGAAGTTCGAGTCCCTGTACATGACCAAGAGTCTAGCGAACAAACTCCATCTCAAAGAGTATTTGTACATGTTCCATAAGATTGAAGTTACTTCCATTCAATCTCATCTTGATGAGTTTAATTCAATTATTATTGACTTAGAAAATTTAGATGTTATAGATGATGATGAGGACGTGGCTGTTTTATTGGTTATCTCTTTACCATCTACCTATAAACACTTCAAGGAGATATGCTATATGGAAATAATGATACGTTGTCTTTTGAGGATGTCAAGTCCAACTTGTTGTCTAAAGAAAAATTGGACCTTGAGGTTCATTCAGATGATAAAGCTGAGGCCTTATTTATTAGGGTTAGAACGGTTGAAAAAGGGAGTACAAGTAAAAAGAAATCTAGGTCAAAATATAGGGGATGTAATTCCAAGACCTATCGATATTGTAAGAAAATTAGGCACGATATTTTCGAGTTTTATAAATTGAAAAATAAAAATGAGAGAGATGAAAAAGGAAAGCAACCTTAAAAGCCCACTGCTGAAGCTGGTGTTGCTAACATTGAGTCTGATGGTGATATATTGTCAGTTACCTCTTCTGGAAAGAGGAGTATCATTTAGTGGATTTTAGATTTTAGTTATACCTACCACTTGTCTTCTTACAGAAACTGATTCTCCACCTATGAACCTACTGACTGTGAAGTTGTCTTGATGAGAAATGACGCTCAGTATAAGGTTATTGGCATAGGTAGTGTACATATCAAGACCCACGATGGTTCTATCAGGGCATTAACCAATGTGTGACATATTCCTGAATTGAAACATAACCTGATTTCCCTAGGCACCCTTGAGTCACTTGGCTATAAGTATTTAGTTGAAGGTTGAGTTTTGAAGGTATTTAAATGTGCCCTGGTCATTATGAAAGGTAATAGGCTTGGTAGCCTTTATTTCTTACAAAGTTCGACTGTCACAGGTTCAGCCACTGTGTCCACATCTTCATTGTCTGATAGTGATCTCACTCATCTATGGCATATGCGCCTAGGCTATATGAGTGAGAAAGGTATGAATGTGCTGAGCAAGAAAGGTATTTTTGGTGCTGCTACCAATAAATTGGAATTTTGTGAGCATTGTGTCTTTGGTAAGCAGAAAAAAGTCAACTTCTCCACTACTACACATCATACCAAAGGTGATTCATTCAGATCTTTGGGGACCTTCTAAAGTTCCCTTTATTGGAGGGAAACATTATATGATGACCTTGAATTATGAATTCTCCCGCAAGGTTTGAGTTTATTTCTTGAGGCATAAAAATGAAGCTTTTCTTACTTTTAAGAAGTGGAAAGCCCTTATTGAGAACCAAATTAGAAAAAAGGTGAAGAAGCTAAGAATAAACAATAGATTTGAGTTCTATGAAACAGATTTCAATGAATTCTGCTCTTAAGTTGGGATTGCTAGTTACAAGACACTAGTTGCTAAGCCCCAGTAGAACGATGTTGCAAAAAAAATGAACAGGACCCTACTTGAGAGAGCTCATTGTATGCTCTCTAATGTTGAATTATGACATTGACATGATCTTTATTATGAAGCAGTTTCTACAATATGCTATTTGGCCAATCACTCCCCACATTCATCTCTCAATTTTTGAATTCCAGATGAAGTTTGATCAGGTAATCCTATTGACTAATCTAATTTAAGAGTTTTTGGATGTCCTGCTTATGCAAATGTTAATGATGGTAAACTAGCACCTGTAGCTAAAAATTACATATTTCTTAGTTATGCTTCTAAATCAAAAGGATATTGTTTATTGAGTACTAACCCTGAGCAATGCAAAGTCATTCTTATAAGAGATGTGACACTTAATGAAAATGCTTTACTTTCTTCTGGAAAAGATTATGGTTCTTCTACTGGTACAAGTGGTCAGCAGGATACTAATGAGAAGGTGGAGTTAGAGGTGAGATCGTCGCCTCCTCCTGATGTCGATGCTCCTAGTTTTTTTGTTACTCATTCTAGTGATGTTGATGACATTCATGATGTCTCTAATACCACTACTTCTGTTCTGCCTAAACAAGAGCGTTCTATTGCCCAAGATCATCCAAGGAGAATTATCTGGAAGCCTGCTAGATACACTGACAATGATGACCACTTGGTTGCTTGTACACTCTCAGTTACACAAGAAATTCCTAAAGGTATTGAACCTTTCTCTTATTCTGAAGCTATTTCTTGTGTTGATTCATCTAAATGGCTAGTAACAATGAATAAAGAAATTAAAAGTTTCCACAAGAATGATAGTAACGATTTATGTGAGCTTCCTAAAGGCAAGTGACCATTGAGTTGTAAATGGATTTACAAGAAGAAAAATGGAATCCCCACGGTTAAAGAATCAAGGTGGAAAGCACGTTTGGTTGTTTGTGGTTTTGAACAAAAGGAAGGTATTGATTCAAATGAAATTTTCTCTCCTATTGTTCATCATACCTCCATTCGTGTGTTTCTTGCTTTTGTTGCTTTGTTTAATTTAGAGTTGGAGCAATTTGATGTGAAAACTACTTTTTTAGATAGAGAACTCGAGGAAGAGATCTACATAAAGCACCTCGAGGGTTTTGTTGTTCTTAGTAAGAAGCATTGTGTTTCTCGCTTAAAGAAATCTCTTTATGGGCTTAAGCAAGCTACAAGGCAGTGGTACAAAAAGTTCGATACTTTTATGATTAGACAATTATTTACTAGATGCCAATATGACAATTACATCTATTTTTGATTATGTCGATGATATGCTCATTGCTTCTCGTGACAAGTTTTTAATCAATAATTTGAAATGTCAACTCAATAAGGAGTTTAAAATGAAAGACCTTGGTATGACAAAAAAAATTCTTAGCATGGAGATACAAAGGGATCGATAGACTAGGAAGTTGTTTTTGTCTTAAAAGAAACATATACAGAAAATTCTTGATAGATTTAACATGGGCTCTTATAAGCTTGTCTTGATGCCTTTTGTCGCTCATTTCAAGTTGTCATATGATCTTTGTCTAAAAACAGAGGAAGAAACAGAACGAATGTCGAACGTTCCATATTCTAGTGGTATTAGTAGTTTTATGTATGCCATGGTTTGCACTGGACTTGATCTGGCATATACGATTAGCATGGTGAGCCGTTTTATGCACAATCTTGGCAAGGTTCATTGGGATGTTGTCAAATGGATCCTTCGATATTTGAAGGTTCTTTTGATCTTGGCTTGGTATTTGATAGAAGCAAGGCAACATTAAGTAATGTCGTCGTTTTTTCGGACTCTGATTATAGTGGTGACTTCGATATACGGAGGTCTCTTTCGGGTTACATCTTCACATTATCTTCCGGTTCTTTCAGTTGGAAAGCATCATTGCATTTTATAATGTCTTTGTCTACTACAGGGGCAGAGTACATTGAAGGCGTGAAAAAGGCTATTTGGTTTTGTGGTCTTATTATCGAGCTTGGTGTCACACAAGATACTACTATTGTATTTTCAAATAGCCAGAGTGCTATTCATCTTATTAAGAATGATGTTTATCACTCAAAAACTAAGCATATTAGTGTAAAGTACCACTACATTAGAGACACTGTTGCCACCGGACAAATTGTTGTGAAGAAAGTTCACACGTTTGACAATCACGTGGATATGATGACCAAGCCACTATCTATTGCTAAGTTTGAGAATTGTGCGGACTTATTCAATGTTTGCAACATCTAATTACCCTTTAAAGGTTTATATGGTGATGAGTAACTCGTCAAATTTGAGTCAAGGTGGAGACTATTAATTATATAACTCAAACTCTTCTTCATCAACATTAAATGATTGTTGAGCATTATAAATACATTTTGAGCCCCTCCATATTTCATGCATGCAACACCAAGAAACTTGAAAGACTTTGAGAGTTTATCCTCACCATATTAGCTCAATTTTGTATTCACTTTTATTTTAGGAGAGAGTTTTATTTTGTAAGATTACACACAAAATTTATGACCGGCGTGTCATAACGCTAGTCAAAATAAAATAACTAGACTACTACTGTAGCAGTGGTGAGTCTAGGTCGATATCACAGGGAGTGTTCGGTTAGCTTATGGAATGAAATTAATCGGTTTTTAGGAAAAAGGGGGGAGGGGGGGTGGATTTTGAAATAAGAAAATAAAATGAAAATAACTCATAAAAACAAATTAAAGAAAATATACGAAAATTGGTAAAATTGGGGAATTTTGTAGGGATCTGGTTCTTTGGTTTAATCTCAGCCTACACCCTAATTGAGCATATTTCATTGATTTGTCTCTCTCAAACCTTTCCTAGAAACTATTAATTGTGAGTTAATAATTAACCCGAGTTTTCCCTTAGGTTTTTTTAGTCAAGATACGATTGTTGATTAAACCTAACCACCAAATAATCTAGGATACGATCTCTAGATTTAATTAGGAAGTAGCATTAAGAATTAGGAAAATCGATTAATCAAGGCAACAATCACATACGATGCGTCATTTAACCTAGATCATGTCATCCCTAATGATTACGAATCATTAGTCGCTACACATGAATTTCAACATAACAATTATAAATTATATCGAAATTCTAGCAATGGGTATGCAATCAAATGATTCAATGAACGCATTAAAATCATTCTTTCATAATACCCTATGAGTTTATACACAAATAACCGAACAATAACGAAAATCTGATTATCCATACACAAAACCCAAATCAATTAACATAGGATAACACAATCAATTTCTAATGAGAGAAAGAAATAACAAAACAATGAAAAAATGATTAACCGGGTCATCGGTGTCGATGTCACTTCTAAACCGATGTCAGGATGTTTAGCCTTTCATGAGTCTCTCAAAAAAATAATTCAACCCATAAAAATCATCCCCACTGAAACCCCTACCTACTTTCTTCTCATTGCCGCAACCTTCTTCTCCTATCTACTGTTTATGATGGAAAAAATAAACATTTGTCCCATCCCATTATTCACGCAGCTCTTCTTTTCTTTTCTGCTGCATCCACTCTTCACTGTAGTTTCTCTACTATTGCGTTCTTCCCTTTTCACTGTAGCATTTGATTTGACAATTTAATGTCAAGGGTTCTCGATCCTGTAGCTTCTTCACGATTTGTTAAATGTTAGTGTTTAACGCATATGTTAATGCTAAAGCAACGCTAGCATTTTCTACTCCTTCTCTCTTTTCTGTGTGTCATCATTTCCTGCTCCTTGTTTCTACATTGCGCTTTGGTCTATACGGTGCTCTGCGTTTTGGCTATTTTTTTGCTCCCACTTTTCAACATTGTTTTGCGCTTATATCCAGCTACTTACATGTTGTTTCATGCTTAACTTGTTTCCCCTTTTTTCTACCTGTTGTTCCATTAACTAGTTGTGCACAGGACATGCAATTTCCATGCTAAACTTCTCCTTTTTACTTCTTTGCCGTCAGCAATTGGGATTTTTTCTTTTTTTCTTCTTGCTCTAATTTTCTCTGTCTCGCTCAATGAAGATAAGCGAAAATTAATCTTCAGAAAATGGCTCAAATATAGTGCTTTTGACTTATTTTAATTTCTTTGTTTCCAAATTATATCTAAAATCATATATGAATTAAAATAAGTATCTTAAGCAATTTCATGTCAATAATCGCTAAGTATAAATGATTAAATGTATCAACAATTAAGCACATATCAATTTCCCCCACATTTAACTTTTGGCCATCCTTGGGCAAAACATCCAAATTAAGCTCAAAGACCCAAAACATTTACTCAATTTCCATATTTTCCAAGACTATATAATCATAACCAAAGATGAATACTTTCAAAAATCATAACAAGAATTCAATATTCAATGCTTCTACTTATAATCAATCAACAAGCATCATCTTTGAAAACCGAGCGATCTAATGGCAGACTCGAAAAAGGTGTTTAAATAAAATATATCTACGGGTACATTTAACACCATTCATGATCATGACAATCCACAACTTTGCATATCATTTCATTTCTCCACTACTAAAATTCATATGCAAAATCATGAATCAAAGGACTTTTTAAGGTTGTAATGTGGGCAAAGATAAGGTGAGATGTATTTAGGTCAAGTAGCATGAAAGCCATTAAAGATAGTGAAACAAAACAACACTCATCAAAAACTGGGTATCGTCAGTTATGACAAATGCAACATTTATATTTCATAACCCCATTCAACTCTCACACACCAACAACATGAAACATATACCAATACGAAGGAATTACTCATACAATTTATGCCAACAATACATTGAAACCATAAGAGTGAACCTTCCAAACCAACATTTACCTCATATCTAATATACCAAAATAACCCATTCTTCACACTTTAGGAGAATGCATTAATCATAAACAACTTCTCAACACATATGCACATGCTCCTAGATACATTTATTTAAACATTTTTTCACTCTATTTCTTTTTCTTTCTTTTCTTTTCTTTTCTTTTTTTAGATTAAAAGAAACTACATTAACATGAGAATTTCAATGACAAAACATCCCAATATCATAACAAACCGACATATACGGACACGTCTACACTTAGAATTTTGTCCATCCATAAACTCAACAATCACAAATGTTCCACTAGCTTTATGGCTTGGGTGGGACATTTGGTTAAGTATAAACCATGTAATGTGGTTAGTACATAAATAAAAAGTATAAAGCTCAAAGGGGGTTAACAAGGGAAAAATCATGTCAATAGGGTAGGTTATTTGGCTAATGTAGTTTATGAAAAACAAAGAATGCCTAATCATATCCATATTAATGCAAGTGATAAAAATGTAGCCTCGAATTGAAATTCAACGCAAAATCGGGATGTATATGTCATGAAGGTCACACATTATCAAAAGACAATGAGACTGATATGGATGTTTCAGTCTAATAAAGCTCAAAATCTCACTAACTTTGTCTACCATTAGTCACTACTCTTCTAAAGATAATGCATATCAAATAATCATAAGAGCAAAAGTACATGTCAAAGTTACTATGAAATTCTCTATTCAATTCATTCTCTACTTATGACTATATAATCCCAAAAGCAACAGAAAACGAGAAAATGTTTCTTTGTTTGTTTTATTCTTTCTCTCATTTTGATTGAAAAATTAAAAACAAGCAAAAATAAAATAACAAAGAACACACATGCATATAAAAAGAAATGTAAAAATGTAAAAAAAAAAAAGAAATTTACTTTCCTTGGGTTGCCTCCCAAGAAGCGCCTTTGTTTAGAGTCGCTGGCTTAACTCCTTCTTCTCCTTACATGACAAAATTATGATCTTATGATGGAACATGTGGTTCTTCAACGTGAGGTTCTTCAAGAAAGGTTTTGGTTGATAATCGTTCCCATTTAGCTCCTTCCCTATCCCTAGACTTTCAATCTCGACTGAGTCCATACACTCGGTAAATATTTCAAACATCTCCTCACCTTTTTCTTCCTCATTTAGTTCCTTCAGTATGCCATGTAAAGGTGAAGATTTAGTTTCAAAAATAATTATGGACTCAGTACTTACCTCTAAGCTAAATAGTATGTCCTTTTCGGCTTCGAGCTCCTCCTCAACTTCTTCGACACTAGCAACTCCTTGACAGTTGACCGAAAAATTCTCAAGCTCTTCACCACTTTGTAAAGTTTCTGCACAAATGTCCATCGGGTACACCTCGGGTTGATACTACTGCTCCTCTTTGCTTTGTGGCTCCAACTGATTAATATCTCCATATCGAGGCAATGCATCTTACTGGAATTGCAGAGCATCATCTCAGATTTGTTGTACAGTTTGCTGAAATAGTTGTTGCATATTTTGTTGGAACTGCTGCATATCCTGTTGAATTTGAAGATTATTACAGCCATAATATTAAGCATTTCTTCTAGAGATGTACCTGAGTCGTGTTGGCTCTCTGAATCTTGGGCGTTAGACCATGTAGTTTTTAGAAATTTCCCTCCATCATGCTAGAATTGTAGAGTATTTTGCCGCAATTGCAAAATATTAGCATTCATTACATCAATCAACTCTTCTAGAGATGGACCAGAGTCGTGATAGGAAGCTTCTGGTCTATATGAGAATTGTTGTGCATCCTACAAACTATCATGGAAGTAATTCTGATGATTATCCAATCCATAACAAAAGTTAGGTTGATCAGTTCAAACATTGTTACAAGATTGAGAATATGAATTATAAAAGAAATTACCTTCGTCTATATCGAATTTTTTAAAATTTTTATAAAACACAAACACGAAACACAATAAAGAAAGGATCATGAAATAATTGAAAAGAAACTAATTACGAACAAATATATACAAAACACTAATTAAATCATAAACAAAAACTAAAACATTGCACTCCCAGGCAACGACACGAAAATTGACCGACGTGTCGTAACGCTAGTCAAAATAAAATAACTAGGCTACTACTGTAGCAGTGGTGAGTCTAGGTCGATCTCACAGGGAGTGTTCGGTTAGCTTATGAAATGAAATTAATCAGTATTTAGGAAAACTTGAGGGGGGGGGTTAGATTTTGGAATAAGAAGATAAAATGAAACTAACTAATAAAAACAAATTAAAGAAAATATACAAAAAATGGTAAAATTGGGGAATTTGGTAGGGATCCGGTTCTTTGGTTCAATCTCGGCCTACACCCTAATTAAGTATATTTCATTGATTTGTTGTTCTCAGACCTCCCCTAGAAACTATTAATCGTGGGTTAATAATTAATCGGAGTTTTTCCTTAGGTTTTGTTTAATCAAGATACGATCGTTGACTAAACTTAACCACCAAATAACCTAGGAAATGATCTCTAGATTTAATTAGGTAGTACCATTAAGAATTAGGAAAACTGATTAACCAAGGCAACAATCACATACGATGCGTCATTTAACTTAGGTCATGTTATCCCTAATGATTAAGAATCATTAGTTGCTACACATGAATTTCAACATAACAATTACGGATTATATCGAAATTCTAGCAATAGGTATGCAATCAAACAATTCAATGAACACATTAAAATCATCCTTTCATAATACCCTATGGGTTCATACACAAATAACCGAAAAATAACGAAAATCTGATTATCAATACACAAAAATCAAATCAATTAACATAGGATAACATAATCAATTTCTAATGAGAGAAAGAAATAACAAAATAATGAAAAAATTGCTTAACCCGGGTCATTGGCATCGATGTCCCCTCCAAACTAGTGTCGGGATGTTTAGCCTTACATGGGTCTCTTAAGAGAATACTTCAACCTATAAAAATCATCCAAACTAAAAACTCTACCGACTTTCTTCTCAATTCCACAACCTTCTTCTCCTATCTACTGTTTATAATGGGATAAATAAACATTTGTCCCACCCCATTATTCACGCAGCTCTTCTTTTCTTCTCTACCACCTCCACTCTTCACTGTAGCTTCTCTACCATTGTGTTCTTCCCTTTTCACTGTAGCATTTGATTTGACAATTTAATGTCAAAGGTTCTCGGTCTTATAGCTTCTTCATAATTTGTTAAACGCTAGCGTTTAATGCATGCATTAACGCTTTTCTGCTCCTTCCCTCTTTTTTGTGCGTCATCATTTCCTACTCCTTGTTTCTACATTGCGCTTTAGTCCATATGGTGCTATGCATTTAAGCTTTTTTTGCTCCCAATTTTCAACGTCGTTTTGCTCTTATATCCAGCTGCTTGCATGTCGTTTCATGCTTAACTTGTTTCCCCTTTTTTTCTGCCTATTGTTCCATTAATTAGCCATGCATGGGACATGCAATTTCCATGCTAAATTTCTCTTTTTTACTTCCTTTCCATGAGCAGCTGGGATTTTTTCTTTCTTTTCTTCTTCTTGCCCTAATTTTCTTTGTCTCACTCCATGAAGACAAGAAAAAATTAATCTTTAGAAAACAACTCAAATATAGTGCTTTCAACTCACTTTAATTTCTTTGCTTCCAAATTGTACTTAAAATCATTTATAAATTAAAATGAGTATCTAAGCAATTTCATGTCAATAATCGCTTGTATAAATGATTAAATGTATCAATAATTAAACACACATCAATTTATATCTTCATTGTGCTTAGAGAATTTAATCTGTATTTTTCTCCATTATAGTGAATGTTTTGCTCATCGTCATTCGTGGAAGTAACCAACTTGAGTGAACCACGTAAATCCTTATATCTCGTATTTACTACTATTCTTACCCAAATTTATTTTACTTCTCGCTCATTTGAATCTCGATCCTGCTTCCACTATCGCTTTATATCATAACAGGTAAAACTAGGCAACTAGTCCAAAAAGCAGTTTTGACGAGTTCTTCTTCTGAAACCTAGACTTTCACTACAAAAAGTAGGATATTTAGCGACGAAATTTAACGTCGCTAAAGAATAAAAAATCATCGCAGATACTCATGTGTGACGAAAACATATCGTCACCCAAATCTTCGCTGAATCCCGATAGCAAAACAACATCTATGACATTTTCCTAAAGTCGTCACTAAAAAGTATTTTCGACATAAACAATTCATCGCTAAAAAGTATAACCGACAATATTAAAAAACGTCATATATAGCTATGTGCAACGTTTATGTTTTGTAGATTAAACATTTTAGAGACGAAAGCGTATTCATAGGTAATTGTTTTTAGTGACGATTTAATTTTAATAACAGAGTAGTTTTAGCTACTAAGTTCGTTGTAGGGAAACCTTTTTAGAGACGGTTCATAAACGTATGTAAAAAATTTTTGTGATGAATTGGGTTTTGGAAGCTAATAGCTTTTTGTGACGATTTTGTTTTTGGTAGCAAAATATTATTAGCTACTATTATGTTGTTGTAGTGAAACATTTGTTGCGACATTCTATATACGTAGCTAATGAGTTTTTATGATGAAATTTTTTGGTAGCTAATAGTATTCAGTGACAAATTTAATTTTGAATTTAATAGTTATTATAATTGTTTAAAATGAATTAATTTAAATTTTTACAATTTTTAAGACTTTTGTGACGAATTTATTTTGGTAGCTAATATTATTTAGTGACAAAATTTAATTTTGAATTTAATTATTATTATAATTGATAAAAACGTTTTTATTTTAAATTTCTTACAATTTTTAAGATAGTTTGAAATATTAATATTATTCATTTTATAATTAATGTTAGTGACATAATTTTTAAATAATAATAAATTGAAATAAAATAAAATATAAAATGGAATGCATTTTATATAAAAAAATATTTACATATCATTTACAAACTAAGAGTCCTGATCTGAGTCACTACCATTAACATATGCAGAACCTAACATTTGTTTAACCAATTTTTAAGCTTGTTAACTTCTTTAATATTAGGATCTAACTTAGTCGTCAGTGTCTTATTCTCCTCTTGAAGCGCCGTCAACAATGTTGGTCATGACGAAGAGGCACCTACAAGCTTAGGGCCATACCCAAGACCCTTGATGTAGTTCGATCATGTACCAAGGACATTGTTACAAATGTCATCGACATTGGGTTGATTCCCCTCAGCCAATGAATTCAAAAGCAATTCCTGCATCTTGTCCTACAATTTTAGGTAGAAAATCGAGTTAACTAAAAAATAATTACTTACTATTGCATAGAAAAATAAATTGTACTATTAATTTATTTGTACTTATATAATTACTTTGTACCTTTTCAAACGTCTAGCCTTGACCTTCCTTGTAGTGTGTGTGCTACAATGCGATCTTATCACACTCTTACCCTTGAAGCTCTGTATGACTTTATAATATGAATTTAAAAAATTATAATCAATTAGAATTTATTGTATTCAAAAATAGAATAATAAATTGAAAACGTTACACTTACTAATTCTTGTTGAACAACGACAAATGATCTCGAGCTAGTGTTATAAGGAGTCTTCATTAAGACTCTGTTGGCCTTGGCTTTAGAACACTTTTCCTAAATTAAGAGAAGTAGTTATGAGATCTATAAACATAATTAATGGAAGTAAATATGAAGAGGAAAAAGCCAAACCTGAACCTTTGCTGAAGCCCAATAATCACACAATATGTTTGGTTATCAAAAACATACCTAAAGATCCTTTATGACTACCAGACGATGTTGGTAAAGGTTATTATTGCTGACTTCCCTCATTTGATGATGTAATTGTTGGTTGTTCTGTGGGAGAAACTTCATCTTCCGTCACCACCCTCTTTCCTTTGTTTTGCCCAGGTGCCATTATAATGAACCTGTGTAAAACGAATTATGAACATAAAGTATAATTGTAACTGCAAAATAAAATTAACATTTTGTGAAACATTAAAACTATACTTAATTAACTTAACTAAAACATCAACAACATAAAGCAATTATATTATTAACATTTTTTTAAACAATACAAACAATGAAACTTACATTCAATCATCATGATCAAGATGAAGAAAATCATTATCATCAAGTACATTATTGGAAGATTCTTCGTCACTAATATATTCCAACAAAGAATCGTTATTGTTATTGAAGTCATCCTGAGTATAGTCTTCATCTGTTTGTAAGAACTATGTTAGACTTGACTTCTCTCCTATGGAATGATGATATCTGTATCTTCTACTAGAATACCTTCATTATTGATCTCTAATCCAATATCTTGACAGAATTCATTAGCTTCTTCATCTAATTCACCAATATCGCTTTCACAAAAATCAAAGACATTCCTTTGTTGAAACTTCTGAACAACCGTCTAGTTGCGACCCAACATAGTATCGTTGACGTAAAAAACTTGTTTGGCTCGAGTTGCAAGGACAAAAGGATTATTATCATACCATGTCTTAATAAAATTTATGCTAGTAATATGTCTGTTCACTCTTATGTCAGTTAGATCAAACCATTTGCATTTAAGTATAATAACCTTCTTATCGTTGATGTAGTGTAACTCTATAATTTCGTATATGACACCGTAGAAGTCAATGATTTCGTCGTCATGACATCCTTCAATGACAATCCCACTATTTTGACTTCTAACTCTACTATCTCGATCTTCTATGTGATATCGCACCCTATTAAGAATGCAACCTAAGTATTTCTTCCTACAGGTATGAGGCTCACTTGTCAAACTATATAATGTTGTTATCGCTTCTTACACGTTACGGTTATATAACCGTATCATCTATATGATAAATTGAAAATAAATATAAGGATCTTATCATATTCTCATATGTTCATAATTTGTAATTAATATAATAACTTACTCGATTTCTAAACTATGATACAAACTTCTGACTATGTCTTTCTTCAACATTAACAATCACTGTGCTTCGAATTGTAGCCTTGTGCTCTCTATTGAAAAAAAAACACAGTAAGATCTCAGAGTTAATAGGAATTTGTTATATGATTGTTTGAATGAAAAGGAATATACATACTCCATGTATGTATCGATGTTCTCGCAATTGTTCAAAATATACCAATGGGCAATTTTGAATTCGTCCTTACTTAACTCAACATATTTACTCGCATTAAGTGGCCTAACTTTTTAGGAGAAAATAGACAACCCACCATCGTCATTGAAATTAAAGTTACGTTTTGGTCTATTAAATCTTGTCTCTATATCAGTTAAGTACATTGAACAAAAAGTCAAGCATTCATTTGCTATACAAGCCTTTGCAATAGACCCCTCTGGTCAAGCTCTATTACATACATAATGCTTAAGAGAGCATAAAAACCTGAACATAAACATTTAAAAACTTAAGAATTGTAACAAAAAAATAACATAGGAAAAACTTTCTCAAATTAATATGAATTATCTTTCAATCGGAAACATTCGTCAAAATTGAACCAGTCCACCAAGTTTTGCTTCATATGGTAGCTGAATTGCTAAATGGACCATAACATTAAAAAACGGGAGGCGGGATAATAGTTCAAGCTTACACAGAACCAATGATATATCTTTCTCTAATTTATCAAGCTTTTGAACTTTAAGTGTCTTGTAACATAATTTCTTAAAGAACTCTCCGAGTTGACCCAAAGTAAGGGACACATCCTTTAATAAACACCCACGTATTCCAATAGGAAGTAGCCGTTGTAAAAGTACATGACAATTATGACTTTTCAACCCCGACACTTTTCCCTCTTTAACATTCACACAACGGCCTATATTAGATGCGTACCCATCAAGAAATTTGACTGATTGGAGGAACTGACAGAATGCTTGTTTCTCACTTTTTGACATATTATAACAAGTAGGGGGAATAAAGTAGGATCCATCATCTCTTCTTCTCAAATGCAAATCTTTTCTAATATTCATGTCTTCCAAGTCTAGTCTAGCTTTAATAGTGTCTTTGGATTTTCCATCAATTCCTATAACAGTCCCTAAAATGGCCTCACAAACATTCTTCTCAATATGCATGACATCAAGATTGTGCCTTAATAGTAAATCCTTTCAATATGGCAAGCTGAAAAATATGCTTTTTTTAGTCCAATTAAGCTCAATATCATTTCTCTTACGCTTTCTGTTACTTAGGTGTTTGTCAAGTGTAATGTTAACCAAATGTGACAGCTGGTAAACAATTTCATCACCCGGCAACTACATCGAAGCTTTACCCAACTCAATTGTGCCATTAAACTGTTTACTTCTTTGCCATCTATGCCTATGTTTTAAATAACGACAAGGACCCGTATAATATATTTTACTTCATATCCTTATTGAATATGTTTGATTATTATAGACAGGACAAGCGATATACCATTTAGTGCTCCATCCCGATAAATTCCTATAAGCTGAGAAATCATTGATAGTCTACAATACAACAATACGCATTGTAAATGTGTTGCCTTCAACAACATTAAAAGTTTCTAATCCATATTCTGATAAATCATTTAAGTCATCAATTAATGGTTGCAAGTAAACAACGATATCTTTACCAGGAGTAGTAGATCCTGGAATAAGCAAAGACAACAACATAAAAGGCTCCGTTATACACTTCCATAGAGGTAAATTATATAGGACTAGAATCACTGGCCACATGCTATATGAATTACTCATATTATCGAAAGGATTAAATCCATTTGAGGCCAATCTAAGTTGAACATTACGACAATCTTGTCCAAACTATAGGAACTTTCTATCAAGATCTTTCCATGCCATTGAGTCAACTGGATGACGCATAATGTTATCATTGACACGTTTCTCTTTATGCCACCTCATATCTATGGTTGTTTTGTTAACATAAATAGCCTTTGTAATATGGATTAATAGGAAAGTTCGAAGGATTTTCATCGGTATCTTTTTCCCTCTCCCATCATCCACCCACCACCTTGATGTACTACAAATAGGACACTCCTGAAGTTCTTTACTTTCAGTCCAATAAAGAACACAGTCATACTTACAAGCATGAATTGAAATATATCCCAATCAAAAGTCCCTTAACAGTTTCTTCGCATCATAGTAAGATTTTGATAATTTATGTCCCCTTGGTAATGCATCATTTAGTAAGTCAATTAACATGTTAATCGACTTGTTACTCCATTTATTATAAACCTTCAAATGCAACAACTTCACAACAAATGAGAGCTGAGAAAAATTAGAGCACCCTGGATATAATTGTTTTTGAGCAACTTTCACTAACTTCCTAAAATTATCTTCGGTCATACTACCAATTTTGTTAGGCATTCCTGCTTCATTCATAGTCTCCATATAATTCTGAGAATCGTCTAACATTTCATCAATCCCATTATCACAAATCATCAACATCATTATTGTAACTACCATCATAAGATGTACCAGCACTTCTACTACAACTTGCTTCCTTACATTCACCATGATAAAGCCATGGACTATAGAATTTGTTTATGCCTCAGATAAGCAAGTGATTATATACCATATCTTGACTTTGAAAGCCCACATTTAAGCAATTAATGTATGGAAAATGAATACTATAATCTTCACCCATTTGATCCTTTACAAATTGTATGAAACTCTTCACTCCTACATATTTAGTTGACCATTTTTGGTAAGACATCCAACTCTTATCCATTTAGCTATACAATAACAAAAGATAACAAAGTTATAACATGCATTTTCTGTTTTATATTAGGTTTAAAAAACCTATGTTTAATATTACATGCAGTCAACAACGTTGTTCCAGTTCATACGCAAAAATTAAGCAAATAATATAGACAAAATGAAACAACAACCGATATATAAAACAATGAAGGTTACAATTAATTTGCATACTTGAATATGTATAGTTGTATGCGATTGTTGACTCCAAGCAAAAAGAGGAACACAAAATCTGCAAAATAATTTGGCTATAGAATTGATGAACAACATATTGTATTATAAATAAATTGAAAACTATGAATTAAAGGTTAAACGGCCAACAACAACAACAACAACAACAACAACAACAACAACAAGAATAATAATAATAATAATAATAATAATAATAATAATA
>JANZXR010090001.1:0-10508 GCA_027575705.1 Erythroxylum echinodendron
CATTGATAAGAGTATTCAAAAAAAATTTATACCGACTTTTGTTTAGTGAAGTGATGTGACACGCCACCCTCGCGGGGTACGGATTCGGATATCATTGTCGGGTTCGGGTCCGGGTCCGGCGGGAGTGGAGTGTTACAACTAATATAAGAATTTATTTAGCATCTAGGATTGAATCAATCCTATTAGTGTTTCTCCTTGCTAGCATTGCATTACAGGAAAATTTGAAATTTTTATCACCATCCTTATACCAATATATCTTTAATCTTTATAATAACAGTAAGTTATGCATTAAAGTAGCTTAAATATAGTCATCCCTTGCATTTTGGATGTGTCTATTATTTTAGTGTCCCAGTTATTGGTCTTAAACTTATATAATTCTTCTTCAATTAGCCTAAGTCTCACTATGCAAGTGTACATATTATATCCAATGATGTTATAGGAGAGACCAATGAAGATTGCCTCCTAAAGACCTTCTGACTCATCTAGAAAGTTATTAAATTTAAAATGAAATGTCTCTTTACACTTGTAAACATGTTTATCACCTTAATATGAGGTTGATCTGAGAATGAAGGTTGAAGCATTAAGGTTTTGCATTGTGCGAATTTAGATAGCCAATCCTCATTAATTAAGGCCCTGTCTAACCTCTTATGGATATGCCATCAAGTACTTTGTTTATTACTCTAAGTGTAGACAGGTTCCTCAATTTCATATCACCTAACTCAATTTTACACACTTCTAGAAATCCAATCAAAAATTTCTTAGAGAAATATTCCTTTCTACTTTTAAGAGAAAGCAAATGCTATTAAAATCCCCCAATAAAAACCATAAGCCCCTAGAATGGCTATAAATATCCTGTAAGTTATTCTATGACAAATTCCTTTAGAATACTCTATAAAAAATTCCTCTAGAAAGAGAAATTCAAGACCATAATGTGGGAACTTCCTTAGCAACTCCTTCCATCTCTCTCAAGTATCATATAAGTTCTCACCTTTTAATTATTTAAAGAAGAAAATCTCATTCATGAACTTTGTCAGATGTACTGAAAGAAAGTGTTTTGTTAAGAATTTCTCAGCTAGCCCATTCTATATAGTGATGTATCTTAGAGGTAGTGAATTTAACCATGACTTTAACTTAACCCCTCAATGTTAAAGGGAATAACCTTAATCTGATGACAACTTTAAGACTCCATTTAGCTTGAATATGTCCCAAATTTTCATAAAGTTGATAATATGAGCATTGGGATCTTCATCTGGTAATCATCACTAGAACATCAAGATCATGTTGGATTTTATCTTAAAGTTGTTCACTTTAATCCTTTCCTAAACAGTGTCAAATTTATCCCTAACTAATCAAGGTTTAGCATAATCCTTAATTGTATGATTTATTTATCCTATCATTACACCTGTCAATTACATTCAAACTCTTAAATTTCTTTCTCTCAACTTCTTAAGCAATATCCATTCAATTATTGGATTTGGCTTAACTGATATCCTATGACTACTCCTAGTCATACACCAAAGAATCTAGACCTAGAACACAAACACAATCACAAGATTAAGGAAAACTATTTTAAAACTAAAAAAATAAATTAAAAAGGTTCTAAGAGTAATAAAAAATTAAGTTTTGTTATTATCACATGCCTTAATAACAGTGCCAAAAAGTTGAGGTGATTTATATGCAATAAATAAAATGAAATACATAAAACAATACTAAAGAAATCACATATACAAGTGTAAGTATCATTTTCTATAGTATAGCTCAGGTGAGTTAAGTGCCAATCCTGCAGAGATTATGACTATTAGTAATGGCTCTCTTTCTTTTATCTAACCTAAATAAATGAGTGATGATTGAAAAGAAATTTAAAAAATAATTTTAAATTACCAAATTAAAGTAATGATCAAGATTAAAACAATTGATAAATAAACTAGATTTAGTTATGATATTCCCTAAAACTTCTTATGCTTTGACTTTATTATAATTTAATGATCAATATTAGTTCTTTGGGCTGATAAGAATTTCTAAGTTACAACTATATTATCTCTCAAGCAATACAGCCCTTATTTTTAAATTAAACTGACCAAAACCTTTTTCTAATCAAAACAACAACTATATTATCTCTCAAGCAATATAGTCCCTATTTCTAAATTAAACTAACCAAAACCTTTTTCTAATCAAAACAACCTAAAAAGAATTAATTCAATTTGTGAACTCTTGTGATAGATTTCACCCTAACTTAGGAAGATCATATAGTCCACACTCAAGCAAGTCATTAAACCCTAATAGTTTATGTTGTGATCTAAACATACAAGTAATCTCTCAATCTTAACATATGAATATGTTTACTGAATCTTTAACTCTTGTTAGTTCGATTTAAAATAACACATAAATTTAAAAAATATAAAAATAAAAATTTCATTAATCAAAAGAACAATTCAAAATATAAAATCTTAGGCTCCATCCTACCTAGAACTATATCCCAATTTGTTCATAAAAAATAAACAAAAGCTCACCCAAAAATAGAAAAAAAAAGACAAATAAAACATCCTCATGATTCTTAAATCTTCAGAGCCCGTGTCACCACTATGCTAATGAAGATGAGTTGAATACGAGAGCATGCCATATGCACTTAGAGAAATATAATGCCCTTCTTTTGAACATAACATAAATATAAGGATGTGTTGGTGCCATATTACCTGAGTAAAATTCTCCTTAAGAAATAGTATGGGGCATGTTAGAACACGATCAATATCACATTACTATGTTGTTGTCACACATTAATGTGTTGTTGTCGTGTTCTTAGTTAAATTGCTCCAAATTGACTCAAGTCTTCTCCAAATTCATTTGTTTTTCTTTTGAGAGATTGAAATAATACTTAGAAAATATGAATCATTTTAAATACCAAATCCTATAAAGTTTACTTTAATGCATTTAAAGTGATTGTTAAGAGATAACTTTTAAACCATTACAAGAGAAGCTAAGTTTTACTCCTATATTAGCCTAACCTAACTTTTCAAACATCTTTAAGATTGAGTATGATGCTTTTCACGTAGGAATTAGGGTGATATTGAAGTAAGATAGGCAACTAGCAGTGTACTTTAATGAGAAACTTAGTGGAGTAGCGTTAAACTACCTCACATAATATAAGTTGGTGAGAGTATCAAAGACTTGGCAACATTACTTATGGCCTAAAAAGTTTATGATAGATATAGATAACAAGTTGTTGAAATATATTCATGATAAAAGTAATTTAATTAAGAGATATACCAAGTGGGTAGGATTTATTGAAACTTTTCACTGTGTAGTGAAATACAAACAAAGCAACAAAAATACAATTGTTGATGTGTTATTTAGGAGATAGGTTTTATTAAGTATTTTATATACAATTAATGGATTTTGAGCATATTAAAGACTTATATGATGATGTGTTTAAATCACTTGAAAAATATACTTTTGAAAAGTTCTATAGGTATAAAGGTTTCTTGTTAAGAGAGAATTGACTATACGTGCCTTACAGTTCCTTAAAAGAGTTTCTTATGAGAGAATCACATGATAGTCTTAATAGGAAATTTTAGAGTTAAAATGACTGTTGATTTTTTCAATGAACATTTCTTTTATCCACACATAAGGAGATATGAAGAATTTGTGGAAGATATGTTAAATGTAGATAAGCAAAATCTAGCATGTAACCATATGGATTATAAAAACATATTCCTATACTTAGTGAATCGTGGGTATATCTTTTAATGGATTTTATTTTGGGTTTACCTAGGCCTAAGAAGGGTGAGGATTAAGTTTTGTTGTGGAGGATAGGTTTTCTAAAATGACAAATTTTATTCCACATCTTGAAATTGATGATGCTTCTATATTGTTGAATTATTTTTAATGAGATTGTTAGATTGTATGGAGTTCTTATAACCATTATTCTGATAGGGATATTAATTTCTTGGGTTATTTTTCTAAAATTTTATTAAAAAATTTAGGAGCTAAGTTTTCATTTTCTATAACTTTTCATCCATAAATCTATGGTTAAATTTAGGTGGTTAACAAGACTTTAAGTACTTTATTGCATCCTATTATTAATAAGAATCTAAAAACTTGAGAAAATTCAATGCCTTTTCTTGAGTTTGCTTATAATAGAAATTTCTATTGTACTATATGTTATTCTTCTTTTGAAATTATTGAATTTAACTCATTATCTTTAATAGATCTTATGTTTATTCCTTTTGTAGAAAGAGATAGCTTTCATGGAAGGAAAAAAAGTCAAGTTGGTTAAGATTATATATGAGAAGGTAAGGTTAAACATTGAGAAGAAGGCCCAATAATACATAAAATAAGTTAACAAAGGGAGAAAGAAAGTGATATTTGAACCCAAAGATTAGGTTTGGATACAATTAAGAAAAGAGAGGTTTCCGAGCAAATGCAAGTCCAAG
The DNA here is from genome assembly GCA_027575705.1 of Erythroxylum echinodendron. Taxonomy (NCBI): domain Eukaryota; kingdom Viridiplantae; phylum Streptophyta; class Magnoliopsida; order Malpighiales; family Erythroxylaceae; genus Erythroxylum; species Erythroxylum echinodendron. Next base: position 4,431 of record JANZXR010090001.1, read on the forward strand.
TTACAACTAAAAGGAGATGAACCTTTTCAACTCATAAAAAGACTCAATAACAATGCTTACAGAAGTGACTTACCAGGTAAATATGATGTTCATACCACTTTTAATGGCGCTGATTTATCTCCTTTTGATTTTATAAATGAAGATGTTGATTTGAAGACAATCCTTTTAATTATAGAAAGAATGATGAGAATCAAGCATCTAATTAAGTTATATAAGCTTCAAATCAAGGGAGCCGTAAGGAGGGGATTGGATAGAATATAAAAGGTTTAAGAAAAATGCTGAAATTTGTTGTACATCTATTAAAGAACATTAGAGGACCATTAATAAGGAGTAGAGCAAATAAGGACAAAGAAGCTCAGTAGATCTTTATGTATAGAATAGAGATTTTCTACTTCAAAAGATGGAATACAAGGCCATAACGTTGATTCAAGTGAGGGAAAAATTAAAGAGTAAGGTTATATAATGTAATTAACTAATTAACACTGATGATATCTTCATGTTTAAGTCTTTTGTTGGATTTTTGAACTAAAAAAGAAAATTAGTGCCAAAGTTTAGTTTAATCGATGTTAAACTTGTCTTTTTTAAGCACATATAAAGTTTCAAAATAAAATTAGTTCCATTATGCTTCCTAAATAGGCACAAGTTTTCTTGGGTACACCTTATGTATTGTTTTTAGGCAACCTTCTTAATAACTACAATAGGCCAAGTAGCTAGGAATAAATGTAAGAACTAGATCTTACCTGGGATTGCAAATCCGAAGTGGAATCAAAGAAATAGGTGTTTCACTTGTTTTGAAATTTCATTTTTCTATTTAGGTAGGAATTAGTTTATCAAAGTTATTTTGTTGTTTCCTAATTAGATTATTCTAAGAACATTACTTTCTTTATATGACTTTATTTCCTAAGGTTTTATACCTATAAAAGGCTTTCTTATTATTGTAATTAATAACCTATTATTACTAATCAATCAAAAACACATGGGAAAAATTTTCATTCATAATTAAAAAAACTCTTTTTTTGGTTCCTGATTACTTATGATCGTATATCTTCCTTACCAGTGATAATCAATCCTAAAATCTTACCATGCTCATTATATATTTGCTATAAATGTGGAAATTCATATCATTCTTGTTGTATTTTGAATTTGTTATTTTTAAATTAATCTTGTTTTGATAAAATGATCTTTGGTCTTTGTTCATAGTAATATCAAAAGTCCCTAGTATTATTAGTAAAGTTTTGTATTATATGCCCCTATAGGATTTGTAATTCTATTATACTTCTTAAACGTTAACATCTTAAATTTATGGGAGATATGGATACAAGGAACTAAACATGTGTCTTTTAGAGCTTTTACTTATAATGTTGCTAGAGCATTTATTAATTTTACCATCAGCTCCATCTTGTATTTTAATTATTTAAACTTTTCTTGAGTTACCACCTTTTCCTTCTCTTGCTTTTGTCGTGGAACTTGGATTGTCACCATATTCACAAATCAAGAGTCATCCATAAACATCAAGTTTAAAGTATAATAAATCAAGAAATATATACAATAAATTGGAGGCAGATGTGTTAGCTCTATAATAGGTTAGCTTTATAATATAATACAATGGAAAAGGTAACCCTATTACAAACATCATTGGTATATATAAAACATAAGTTATATGCCACAACACTGACTATCTTAGAGAAGGTAGCCTCATTTCTGATATTGTAGGCTTTAGTGTTAAAGGAGGGGTAGATATCAATGGGTAGTTAAAGTTAGAGTAAGGATCATATTGGCGTAAGGAAGTTTCTGCAGGGACTTAAAATATTTGGACTTTATAAATTAATGACTACATCATACTAAAAACTTATTAGATTCAATCAAATGAGCATAGGCTTATATAACTAATTACTCCTTTATAAAAATGAAAGGAAATCTTTAGGATTAAAAACCTTTCATTCCTAAAACCTAAAGTAATTGATCTTCTAATGAACTAAGCATTTGATCAAAAATAGACACAAAATGTACTAATTGTGTTTTCTGAGAGTTATGAACCCTAAAATCTAATAACAACAAAAATAATAACTTCTAACACTAATATGGAATACATAATCTTTAACCTCATTGAAATTCTTAAAAACAATAATGAACAGTAGAAACAAATTAAAGTATAATGACAAATATTCATTTAGATAAGCTTTTTAACATTTTTCAATATATAAAACTAACATAATGCTAAATCGAAATCAACAAAAACAAAGGTAAAGAAATGTTGTGATACCTTTGTTTCTTTGCTCACGTGACACCTTGGAATGATTGTCTTTGCTGCAACTTGTCAATAGAGAACATGAAAGAGAAAAAACAATATAAAAGTTAGTGAAAAAATCAAATAAAGCACAATTTAGACCAAAAAAAGGAAAAAATATATAAAAGGAGAAGAATAAGAATGGCTCACTAGATTAAAGGTTTAGGTTTCTTTAGAAAGGTTAGCATTCAGACGCCTCTATGTATGAAGAAGTGTTTGAGTTGAAGCATGATTTTTTATTATTTAATAAAATTGTCTAAATTCTAGTGAGTGTTAAATTAGCATTAGCTAGATATGTTTGCCAGAAATGTAGGATGAGTTAATAGGTATGAAACTCCATATTCTAGTGAACAAGGAAAGTATAGAGAGAAAATTGAGAGATGGTTAGGAATAATGTTATCTCATATTTGCAGAAAAGAAAAGAAATGTTAGAATAGATGGTCTATATTCATTTCTTAACATCTTAAAGGTTTAAGGTTTCCATTAAATGTTATAAAATTGAAAGATAATAGTTGATTCAAATTGAAAATTTTAAACTAACACAACTTCTTTTTTGTTGGATTTTTGTATCTAATGATTGAGGTCTTCTCGAAGCATGCTAATGACAATTTGACACTTATCATAAGTAGGAAAAAAATGCTCACTTATTCGTTTGTAAGGCAATTAAGGCAACATGTGTTCCATCAAAATGTGTTATGCCTATATGTCCTTTTTTCTTCCACTCTATACTTAGGTAAAATTTGGAAAATCCCTTATCATTTGGAATTATACAAAAAAAGTCCTTGTAGTTTAAACTTGTCTAGAAAACCCCCTAGAGTTGAATTCCATTAGAAAAAAGTAACAGAACTTATAATGTGTAAAAAATGTTCTATGTGGACCAGTGAAAATTAAGTGACCTAGACGTAACATTTAAGCTAACCCAACCCTGATCTAAAAATAATCCAACCCTCAACGCACTTGACTATCAAAGTTCTCCACAATTAGGTATTCACCTCTTAAACCTAATTTTCCCCATAATTTTAGCTATCTTTCTTAATGTTACAAACTAATCATTATGTTCTTAAAAGTTATTAAAATATATTGTCCATGCTTCCAAATTTAAAAGGTGAAACTAACATATTCTATTCTCAAGAGTTATTAACAAATCACGAGGTTCTATTCGTAAGCATTATTTTCATCTTCTACTCTCATCGTCTACATCATTATCAGTGGCTTACTACTTTGTAACTTTACTACCTTCTTCACCTGGTTAAGGCTATTACTCATTTATGGTATAACTATTCAACTTGTCCTTTGATTAATGTGTGTAATTCTAACTTTTCCCATAATTTTAGCTATCTTTCTTAGTGTTACTAACTAATCATTATGTTTTAAAAATTTATTAAAAAATATATTGTCCATGCTTCCAAATTTAAAAGGTGAAACTAACATATTTTATTCTCAAGAGCTATTAACAAATCACTAAGTTCTATTCTTAAGCATTATTTTCATCATCTACTTTCATCGTCTACATCATTATCAGTGGTTTGCTACTTTGTAACTTTACTACCTTCTTCACCTGGTTAAGGGTATTACTTATTTATGGTATAACTATTCAAATTGTCCTTTGATTAAAGTGTGTAATTCTTTGTTTCATAACCCTTTTTCCTCTTATGTTGCTTGTAAATTTTCATTGTTGTAACTTTATATTCTTAATGAACCCATTTATTTTTTAGTCTTCTCCTCCATTAACTCCATATGGGTTTTAGATTCTAAATCATGAAAGCTCCATTTGGGATTGTGAATATATGATTTGCTTATTAATTATTGTATTAGTATGGTTCTTTTCATCTTAAGTAAAGAATGTTTGAAATCCCATTTTGTATTAATTCCATATGTTTTGCTTTTTTCTAAAGATTCCTTCTTTGTTAAACTTAGTGATTTATGTAGCTTTTGTTTTGAGTCTCACTTAGTTCTTAGATATATTGCATACTTTTCTCTTCTAGGTATATGATTTTCTTATATGTTGACTTATGTTTTGTGATCTATTTGTTAAAAAAATTTATTTCAGTAGAACAACCAACATTATTAGTTTTTCTTACCATAAAGTCTTTTTTGTTATTGTAATTAACTTATGAATGTCAAATTTTGATGATTTCATTGGAAATACAGTTTTCAAGCTTAGTTTGGAGGCCTTTATAAAGATATATGAAATTTTGATCTCATATCTACTTGTTATATGAAATTGTTATTGCTTTGTTCTTTCCTTACTCTTACTATAATCTCTTATTACCTTCTTCAAATCAATTTATTATGTGCAAGTTTAAAGTAATTATATAGAAATGACTTACTTAGACTAAAACTTAAATTTCTTCATGTTTTTATGATTATATTTTTTTTATTAAACTAGATTTCCTTTAGTTTGAAATTAGAACATTAAAATTGTGAAAGCATTATGAAATTGGAAGAGGCTTTACTCTTAGTTTGGTTAATCACCGTTGCTTTAAACATGTTTGTGCTTTTACTTTCTTTAATTGTTGTTCTTATAATTTCCTTTAATTTCTTCCTTTATTGTTGTTGGTACTAACTTTTCTCTTTCGAATTTATTTCTTGCTAGTGCAATGGTAAAGAATTCAAAAGATTGTAAGCAGCTTGGCATTGATAGAGCTTATAAATTTCATTTAACACTATCACATATTATTCACTCAAATTTTGACAAATTAATTTTATGGAAGAGATTTAATTGATTGTACTTCCCTCTACCAACTAGTGTGATTCACTTATTTTCACAGGATCTCTTTACATTTTTAATAAATGTTAGAAATGCTAATGGTGATTATACGCTCAAGCTTTATGATTTTGGGCTTACTCATGTCTCGTTTAGTAATACCCATTTTGGTATTTTTTTAGACTACATATGTCTTCTTGGTGCATTACAATTCGTACTTTTCCAGTTGTTACGAGACATTGTATAAAGAAAATAAATGTTTGTTAAATTGTACAAATGGGTACCTGATAGGTGTGCATTAGGATATGTTTTTATAGGTAATTGGCATGTGTTTTCTTGCATAATTGTTATTTATTGTTCTAGTTTAGAATTCATTTTGTATGTTTTCATTAAGTTTGATTTCTATTGTTGTTCTTGTTTGTTTGATGCTAATTGAGGGTAAGAATTGACTATTTTTATGTAGGAAAGAAGAGGGAGCAACTTAGAGGTTAAACAAAACATCAAAGAAGAGAAGACAAGAAGAGTGCATCTGTGCCAAATTCCCACTTTCATGGGAATCATGTAAATTCCCATAGATGTGGGAATCATAGAATAAATGAGTGCATCTATGTGCAATTCCCATGCTCATGGGAATTATGAAAATTCTCACAGACGTGAGAATTGTAATCCGAAGCAATCTACAAGGCTTCACTAAACCTACAGTTTTTGGACTATAAAAACACCATTAAGCCTCCAACTTTAAGGGAGACGACACCCACTTGTAGAAACACCATCCTTGAGTAAAGAACACATGTTTGGACTATTAAGAAATGATTGAAGATAAGGATCATCATCAAGATTGGGAAAAATAGCACATCAACACTAAAGTTCCAGATTTTGGCAAAGAAGAGAAGGTGTTGGGCCTTGAATTTTTGTTTATTTTAGTAAACATGATTTGAATGAATTCTGGTTTTGTTAGATAAATATTTTTTTGATTGAGTTAACTATTATGTCAAGTTTAGGAGGACTTAATTCATGGATTGATGGAATTAAAGTGTTGATGTTGTAAGATGCATAAGGGCATTTTTGGAAAATGACTTAAGGT
>JANZXR010090021.1:0-10505 GCA_027575705.1 Erythroxylum echinodendron
CTTGTATGTAGCCAGCCATGTTAGCTTCACATGAGAGCCTTTTTTAACCTTTAGAAAAAAGGCACTCATCAGTAAGCTCGGCCCCTTGATTTCCTATTCAGCTTTGAAGAGAATAGGTCCCATTCAAGCGTCCGCCCGCCCTTATTTAGCTGCCACGCACGACCCGACCCAATAGGAACGATTTCAGCGCCTCTCTCCAGATAAAAAAGCAAAACGCGCCATCACCTACAGCCCTTGATTCTGCCGGGTACTTCCATGAAATGAAAACGGGCGGCATCGTCGTATGCTCGACATTTGTTGCCCTGGTTTATACCCCGGAGTACTCCTATGGCCGATCTGTCACCCAACCTCTTTAAACAACCTAAAGGCTTGGTCCCGTTTGGAGTTGGAGAATGGGCCTTATGTCACGGCTTAGTCAGTTATTCTTGCAGTTCAGATAAGGATTCGGACCGTCACTTCTCTGAAAGCATGTTTTTTGCCTCCCTCCTTGGAACTCGTCCATTCGTTAGGTGATCCCTTGCTCTCACGTTCGAGTGTTTGCTCGTCGTTTAGGCCGGTGAGTGAGATTTCTGCTCATTGCAGTCACTTCCGGGGTTCTTCGCACCTGGATAGTACCAGGATCCTTGTGCCCCGGCCCTTTTTCAGATAAAGCTGCCCACCCGAAGCCCGCCCTATGACCCAAAACTCAAATCAAAATAAGCCTTGCGACGAGACGCGGACAGTCCCCATGCTGCGGTTCCCTCCGGTTTGGGTTGGGTTAGGGGAACATCCGAGCGATTACCTTCGCGGATCCAAACGCGCTCACAAGGCGCACAATAAGAATAAGACCAATAGAGACTTCATAAGAGACCATTTGAGCTGCAGATCGTAATGCTCCTAGAAAGGCATATTTCGAATATAGAAGAGTGAAAGTTCCCAACAATCAACAAGTTGATCATACCCTTCTATGAACCGTACGAGCACGTCCTCTGTCACCCCCCATCGCGCTTACGGCTCTATACCCCAACTTGCTCTGGTTTTTATTCCTCCTATTCCTCGGTAAGCGGACCGTGGGAGCATGGGGGGCGATATCCGTTTTTGACTGATAGAAAATCTCTCTTTTGTCTCTCCTGACCAACAAAAAATCACAATCGAAAAAGTGGTGATTTCCGCGTCGGATACATCTTTATCTGAGGAGCCGGTCGACGAAGCCTCCGGATCAGATAAAGATGTGCAGTAGTTTCTAGGACGAAGCCGAGCCACTAGTGGAGTGTCGAAGGAGACCTACTATACGACTGGATTAGTAACCAGTGAAATACCAAAAAAACTACATCCAATTTCAGTGAACTATTGAAGCTATCAGTGTGATTGATAAGACAAGTACCAAGGGCTTTCGGTAGACTGATTTCATTTTCGAATTCGCTTGCGACAAGTTCTAGCACTAGTATGAGTTCGTTGACCGCGTAAGGGCAATCCATCTTGATGACGAATTCCACGATAACAATCAATCGAAATTCATCGTTCGATGTCTGATCGTTCTCTCCTCTTCCATTCCCAATGAACAACATGATCTTGACCTATCATTTGTGAAATTGGGTCGATCTGAGACTTTACTTAGTTAACTCTTTTATCTTTATGTTCCCACTGATACATAATCGATAACGAACCTGAATGGCGGTCCAATCCATCCATTTTTGTTGAGGAAATTCTGACTTGTTCATCGTCAACTAATCTAGCTCCTGAAATAGATGACATTCTTGATCCTTCCTTTGATTTTACTAGTCTTTTCGGCTGGAATCATAAATGCTTGTCTCCTCTCTGATGATCTTTTCTATAGGTCGAAGTTTAGACCGCTCAAAATGGAAATTATTCACCTTTCTACAAAAAGTTAAGATAGCGCAGAAGGTCTTTTAGGGCCGCTATGTTCCATGACTCATAATCGAAGTGGTCTCGTGCGATCTCATGCGCGGCCATCATTAAGTCGGGGCTGCCTGCGGTTAAAGAATCGCCCGCGGAAGCCCCCTTGACTCTCTTTCTATAACTATAAAAAAAAAGCTTTCTGCCGGCGCTGTTTTTTATTTCTTCTGCCTAGCTCCCCGAAAACAACGTTCGACTCGCATGTGTTAAGATAAGCTAGCGTTCCTTCTGAGCCAGGATCCCATTCTTCTTTTTAGTATGAATGGGTTCTACTATTCTATCTGGTAGAGTCAACAGAATGGAGTTCCTTGTCTGTAACTCCAGAACAGATTCTTTCCTCGAGGTGTTGGAGTGCCCTTTTGTGAAATAGTGGCTAGCCGTTCTTTGCTCACATAAGCTTTGATGAACTTGCAGGAGTCTTCCTTCTTATAAAATCATTTTCGTCGCATAATAAAACGTTCTATTACGCGGTCACACTGGTTTGTTTGTTATATATATTATGTTGGGTGCTCTCTCCTTGCTTTTGTTTGTTAACTATTTTATTTTTACTTTTTTTTATCATGGCTTTCGCAAAGGCACTAACCTTCTTCACTCATATCTTTGGATGGGAAAATCTTTTTCAACTTATTAAGGCAGATATAGTAGGGTTCTTTGATAACATGGATCATGCCCTATTATCCATGACGGAATTCAATATAGAAGAAGGGAATTCAAGCAGTTGAAATCTTATATCTGCTTTTTTAAAATAGAAAATATCAAAGATAAGGAGGGCAATTCAACTAGTTCTTCTCTGTAAAAAAAAAAATCATTCCTATGCAATCAAACTAAAGCGCTAACGCCCCTTTATCGATACCTTTTGATAGATGATATTAATGCGCTCAAGAAATCTATCTTACTAAAGGCCCTATCTAAACCCTATGTTGTAAAGCTACAGCTGGAAAGGTTTTCTAGAGCAAGGGTGCGCCCCTTCTTTCTTAAAGTCAACTTTCTCGCTTGTTGCTTTAGAAAGATTGCAGCTAGCGCGCTTGACTAATAACATAGAAAGGGCCTTTCTCGCTTGTTTAGAAAAGTTTTCCGAGGCCAGAAAATGAAAATAAAATAGTGTTGATCCGGTCGAATGGTAGAATCATCTAGGGGGTCGTTAGGAATCGATAGTCGTTTTATGGGCATACGAGTCACAGCCGGCCGGGAGGAGGAGAGATCAACGAAAGAGCTACTAGTTGGAAAGAAAAGGACGAGACCCCCTTTCGTACATTTCTACTGGTCCAGACATTCGAATAGCCAACGAAAGACCAGGAGATTCGATCTATAAAGTACTTCCCGCAGGGTTGACGGCTGTGTTGTGTAGCTGGAAGTACGAAATCAATCCCGGCACGACCGATGACTTAGTCTCTTTCTCCGCTTCGACTCAACCACCTTCTTAGAAAAGATCCGATAGATAGCAGCTACCTAAGGTTTGGTACCTTCACCAATCACGGTTTTTCATATAGGTCAGTCCTAGTACTATGTTGTCTAAGACTAATAGGCAGGCCTCTTACTCTTAGAGAGCAGTAGAATGTTGGGTTAGCTCTGTCTTGTTGTGATAGGGGGGTGAGGGGAACTGCTCAGAAATGTCTTAGTTGGTTGAGGGGTGACCGATCCGGTCAATTAAAAAATAGGATAACAAAAAAAGATCTATCTGGTGTAGCTAATGTGGCTTTCTCGATCTATAGTTCCTACACTGCTCCGGCTTCCCTCACTCAAAAGATCAGCTGTTGTGACACAGGTGTCTCGAGGTAGGCCGTAGATTGAATAGAGAAAGACGGGCTCGTATTTGACAAATTTCGAGCAACCTCCAACCTTTCATTTTTATAAGGCCACTCCTATCTCTTCCGGTTTTCAGTGACCTGACCACTTTTATGCTTCAAATGAGAAGTTGCGCTTTTGATCTTGTTCTCAGCTCCAGGTCTGGTCCTTTAGGTGAGGCTCTTTACTTTACAGGGTGGTTGGTGGTTCTCTTTACGGTTCAGGAATTCGTGGTTGGTTCACTTTTGTTTGTTTAGTTACAGTTCATGCCCACTCGTCATGAACCCCCGCCCGCCCCGGCGCTGAGTCGCAACTCTTTCTGTAGAAAGTCGAAACCTCCTTCAACTGACTCAGTCAGTAGGTTTAGAACTATCCTGCAGGTCAAAACATTTCCTTTGAATAGATGTGGTTCTCTCCATATATATAATAAAGAGTGAGCGCTCATTCTTATTATATATTATGTTTTCTGTTTTTTATATCTTCTTTGTCTGAAACTTCCTTTCCTCAGATCCAAAACCCCGAAGAAGTCAACTGGTAAGCTATCTATCGGGGGCCTATTTCAGCGTCACAACTTCCAACCTTGGGAGCTTTTTTTTATGGTTTCTTTCCCTCGAGTACCCACCGCCCCTCTTGGTAGAGTTACGACCGCTGCTCCCCACCTTTTTCTTCTGCATCACGATATCATGGCAGACCTGCTACTGGTGAGAAAGGCATGTTTTAGATTCGTGGAATGAAGGCCGTAATAGATGTTGTGAGATTCTTCCCAGTATGGAATGAGCCTTGGATAAGTCCGCGTTTTTTTTGCTAAATTTCGACCAGTTGGAACGATTACGAAAGTTTCCGACAGTTAGACCGTTTGAGACTTTGCAATTGGTCAGCTACACACGTCGCTTTCATTTCCAGCTTTTGAGCCGGGCCAATGATCTTTCGAATTTCTCGTATCGTTTTTCGTGGATTAGCACGCCGCCTTTGATTTTAAATGGGATTTCTGGCTAACCCTTTTTTGACCTACTTTGTTGAGGTGGCGAAAGTCGCCTAAATCAAACCAAGGAAAGAAAATCAGCTCGACCAAGGGGAGAGGAAAGCAGTCTAGCAGTCAAGAAGTCTCATCCCAGGGGTACTTTACTAAGCATTGAACTCTCCTCTGAGCGTCCTCAGTTTAAGGACGAGAAATGGCAACTACTGATTCGGACACAATGGCACCGCCTTAGACAAGCGCTTCCAGCAACCTTAAGAGTACGACGGCTGCTTTCCGTATTAACTGCCACCTCTCGCTCAATCCAATAGAATCATCAATCGTTCCTTGTGATGAGCTTGAAACTAGCCTTGAAGCATAGGCTAGGCAAGGAAGTTCTCCAACAACTCTCAAATACTCGACGCCATAGAAGCGCTTTTCACGGGCAATAGATAGGGAAGGAAGCATAAGCAAGAGCTGGAGCTGAGGAAGGGCTACTAGTTAGGCCAAGAGCTAGGCTAGCTGCTTTGTTGTTGTAGTTGTTAATTCATAAACAGAATAATCATAATCCGATCTTTCAGAATTGACCGTGGATTGAGTCAATCTTTGTTCAGTTCAGCATCCCCTTTGATAAAAAGATGCTCGAAAAGCACATTTTTACGCTTTTATAACGTGCGTTGAGCATGGTGAGCAAACGAAGAAGGTGAAGACCTATGCTTCTTTATAACGGCTTTTCCTTTCCCGTCTCGATCTGTTCCCGGTCCTAGCGATCTGTGGACGTACCCCTTCGCGAGCGAGAACAAATATCAGATAGAGAACGATGATTCTCGTATAGTATAGAAAGAAAGCGCTAGTTGAGTTTCGTCTTTCGAGCGAAGAAAGCTCTTTCGATTGGCCTTGTGTGATGAAGTTATCATGAGTTCCTCGTTTGAGTTAATGCTTTGGAAGTTTAGAATATGACGCTCTAATTGATTCGGTTGAGGTCCACTTCACTGTCCCTTTCTTTTTCTTTCTCATGCCTAAGGCCTAAAAGCTGCCGCTATCTCATAGCCAGCCTTGCGCCCCCTTATCTTAGAAAGCCCTTTCTGGCTGGCTAAAAAGACTTATCGATGCTATTCAAAGCAGCAATTCGCAGGCTTAAAGCGAGAGTTAATGGTTGACTATAGAATCGGATCGGGATGGGTAGTTTATTTTAGCCCACAAAAACCTCCGACCAACAGATACGGAATGGGCATCATCATTTAGAGGTCAGGCTTCATTAGTGCCAGTCCCTGTGGTTGTGTGAGAAAGCCTCACTTCACTTATGACAGTCGAAATGCCATTCTTGATTGAACTTCACCACGAGTGGAGTGATAAGCCAATACAATATGGTGGAACCTGGGAGAGGCAGAAGAGTAATCATCCTCATTTCGAGCTAAAACACTTCCTGGCTCATGCTCCTACTTGCACTTGCATGAGATCAAAGCAGGTGGACATGTCTTGGTTATGGCAGGCCCTGACTTAGGATAGGAATAGTGCGTCGTGCGAAATGGTTATCTTTTCTATTCCAGACGGTCTGTAAGAGAGGGCGGAGGAAGAGAGCCTGTGCGTGAATCCCTTAATCCTGCACCTGCAGCTGGCCCCTTAAGAGATCACAATTTCATCAATAGGGAGTGGGAGTTGAAGCCTTGCTCTCTCAAATCATAGAGAAGGAGTGGAAGGTGGTCCGGTATATAGAATGATTATTGCTTAGGAATCTCTAACACATGTGGGTTGCTCCTCCATAGCAAGAAAGAATGAGATCCTTACCTTGGGATTCAGGGCTTTTTGAAATAAGACTGACTCCTTATGGCTTACATAAGCTCGTGCAAATAAGATTTATGGAAGAGAAGAGGAAATATCATCCGAGTCCGCGACGGCAGATGAGAAAGACTTTCTTCCTTACTCCCCGTTCTCTTTTGCTCCTATCCCGCGAACACCAAGAAAAAAATGGAATTCAAAAAGAAAGTCAAATCTGGACCTGCTACCAAGACTAAATGCGAAAGTCAAGGAAGACCAGAAGCTACGATATCCGATCCAGCAACGGAAACCGATGGCGTGAGAAATCCATTTTCTCGCCTACAGCAGACATTTAAGTGGCAGCGGGAGCTTCAATGCAATGGTAGCGGGCTATCTTTCCTTTCCTAGCCAGGGTGGGTTCCCCTCCTCGTAAGTCTGCCAGGCAAGGCAAGATCAAAAAGAGTTGTCGGATGCGGATAAAATGTTTGAATTTCGTACTCCTCCTTGTCATTCGATTCGATAGCAGGATCTTCCACAACAGGATATAAAAAAAAAAGCAACTGGCAGTTTTTAAGCTGTCCGTTGTGGTCTTGCGCTGTTACCCGGGGTGGGTCCCTTTTGGCAGCCTCTGGAAAAGGAATTGATATAACTAGCTTTCATCAACTTCAAAACTCAGATTAACCTGGCAACCCGTTCTTTTAGAATCATGTTATGAAAGCCCGAAGACGATGACTTCAAAGCAAAGCTTCGTCCCTGTTCTCCCGAAAGTCTGATGGGTTCTTAGTAACAATAAACCAATATATAAAGTAAGTAAAGGGCGTGTTTGGCATTTTGAAAAGACGGGACTTAGGCAAATCAAAAGATGAGACTCTGTTGGCTAACCAATAATCACAGGAATTGTCCCTTTCGTCGAGAATAGATAATCAGAAGCTTAAGCTTCAAGATAAGCTAAGGGTCAGGTCAGCCTATCAAAAAGTCAGCGCGTATGTTGCCAGTCTTTGACTTACTTTGTGGGCTAGCTTTACTCTCTAAAAGGCAGAGTGGAGTGCCCCATTTTGGTGCTACCGGCCCACATCTGGACAGGAAATGAGCTAGATGTCGTCGAGATGGAAAAATTCGGGCCCCGGCTTGTGCCAAAAGTCAGTTCTCTTGTTTTTCTTTGGCGGCCTGTCCCTAAGGAGTGGTTTCTAGACGCAGTAGTTGTAAAAGTCTCTCACACAGTATCAATGAGGAGAAGTCTTTCCTACTGGAATCTTCCCTACCACTGTAAAGTTCATCAAAGGATACCCGTTCTACAGCATTGGGAATGCTTACGAACGAATAATCAGTCTTGACTGATTTTCCCAATGGAAGTTCCTCATTCTTTGACTTGAAAAAGGGGCTTGGGGTTGAAGAATGGGATGTACGACTTGGCTTTGAAAAAAGAGCTTTTCTTCCCGAAGAGTCAGAGCTCCTTCTAGCACTTGCAGCGGCTAATGGCATCTGATCTGAGGAAGTTGGTTGAGTAGGAGCGGCTGTTGGAAGCCTATCTTGGCATGAGCACTAGCAGCGACTCTTGCTAAGACCGGCTTTTTTCCTCCGACTAGCAGGGTATGGGATCTTTTCAGGGCGGATTCAAAACGAACTTCCTCAAATGCGGCTTTGGCTGAAGCCATCTCATTCCTTCTTTTTTCTCTTTTGATTGGTAAGTAGCCCTTTTCGGGTTAGTTGAAAGACCAAGAATGGCCTCTTTGAAAGAAGACGACAGACATGCTGGGAAGGAAAAGGAAAGAGATGTCGCCTAAGTAGGTACAACAAAAGGTACTAGTATGGGCGCAATATGCGATTTGAAGCTCTTCTTTGGCAGGTTTCATGATTTGCTAATCCGATCTTGTAAGTTGGCTTCTCTTAGGCCAACGACTGAGACGATGGCTTGAAAGCCGGGTAGAAATCAGACCAATCGAAAACCTTGGAAGCAACAAATCGCGGGGCGTAAGCTGTTGAATAAGCTGTGGGTCTTGAGGCAGATGTGGCATCTTCTGAACCACCGTAGTTAGGGGGAAAAAGCTCATCTTTTTTCAATGCAACCAGAGGGCTCTTAGTACGCTAACGCTACTACCAGCCCAGTAAGAGGATGTGTTTTTTGGTTTATGTCGTCCAAAGAAAGGGCTTCCCTATCAGCACAAAGAATCAATTCAATAAGAGAGGATCGAAAAGACACTCGACTGGTTGGAGAGGAAGAGGAGATTACTGCGGGTCAGCCGGTAAAGAGTCGCAAGGAAAGAAAAAGAGCTGCTGTAGCTTTGCTTTAGCACGCACCCTTTCTCCTAATGAGGAAGGTGACCCTTTCCGATTCATGTCTGGCTCTTCCTGTATCACAGTATACCGGCTACTTTGTCCTGGTACGCAGTCCCAGATATTGAATAGCCTGGAATAGCTTTTTTCAACTGTACCTGTGCTTTTCAGTCTTCAATTCAATAAGCCAGGAAGGAAGTGCGCATTCAGCTGTGCCTCTCAGTCAGCTTGGCTTGTGCTTGCGGATCTCTTACAACTAGCGATTCACGCATCTCGAAAAACCGTGCCTGAGATAGAATAGTCTTTCGACTTTCTATTTAGTTAGATTGTAGTAGTCTTGGTCCCTCCCTTTTCTTTTAGTAGTGGCTAGCAGTGGTAGACAATCTCTCTCTTCCCGTGGAGGCATTGCCATCTTCATCCCGGAAAGCCCCCAGCAGCTAGACTATGCGAACTTCCCAATCTTACGAAGAAAAAAAAAAAAGGAAAGAAGGTAAAGCTACTTCGTTCCTTCACCGCCCATCTGGACTAGCCGCGCTTAAAAGAAAAGCAAAGCCATAGCAGGATCGGGAAAACAGTATCAATGTTATCATGAAAATCAAGTTTTTTATTTTTGAGATTATTATTATTTATATTATTTCCTTCGCTTGCACATACTTCTTGGGGATTCCACTCGTCGCCTTTTGTGACGGGGATGAACAAACCTGTTCGAACGGAGAAATCGACACTGGCATCGGCGCACAGGAATCCGTTGGGCCTGGCCTTCAAGGAGAAGGTGCGTCAGCTTCAGGAAGAGCGGATCCGACGGATGGTGTCAGTCCCTCTTCAATAGGAGAAAAGGTGGATTCGGGCTCGGAAAGTTGGAAAAAATATCTGAATTTATCATCATCATCCGACAAAGAGGGCAATCTCGCCCCCGAACCATCAACCTCATCCACGTGGATTGAGAAATGGCTTTCTCCGGAGGTCTCTTCATCGGCCCCAGATGACCAGGGTCCGCGGCAGAAAGGGGAAGGTGCTCTCTTTCAGCCACCTCTCTTCCGATCCCCGACAACAAAAATGTACTGAGGTCCATACGAGAGATCAAATCGGTGGTGTGGCTGCTGATTTGGATGTTGTTGGGATGAAGGATATTTCTTTTTTTGCCTTAATTGGAGTGGAGCACAGGAGTCCTGTCCTGCTGTGAAGCTGAACTTGAGATTGAAAAGATTCCAGATATTAAAGAGGTCGTAAAGCAAGGTTTGATGGAATTAACAGTTGGACATGTAAGTCTAACTGCCAATATTACAGCCCCAATCAAGACTGCGCCCATCCTCGATGTAGCGAATTGAGACTCTAGGTGGACTAGCCTCTCCTTTCTACTGGTCTAGCTCCACTTCTCCTTCCCCGTCCGCTATTCATGCTTGGGCTTTGGCTATCTTTCCAATTATCATTCTTACTTAATTAGCCTTTCTTCTTCGAAGGACTGATTTACTGATTGGGGCAGTCTCTCTTCGTAAGAATGGAATCTGTATGCTTTTCTTTTTATCTGCTATCGATAGCTTTGAAGAAAGGAATGAAGAAGAACTAGGTTCAGAGAAGAAGCCTCAACCTCCTTGCTTAGAGAAGAAGGCTCTTCCTCAGCAGGGAAGATTCCAGTACTTTACTTATCTTACTAGAGCAGTTTACAAACTTGACTAATAATAGCTCACTCTCCTTGACTTTCTAAAGGAAATCTAGACATGTGACTGATCCCACCATGTTCGGCTCACGCAAGGCTTGCATCCTGAGATGGGAGGACGGGCCTTTGATTCGATACGACAGCGGGGTGGTCTTGCTTTGCTCATTTTCTCTTGATACG